>LR751372.1:168764-181265 GCA_902729485.2 Mus minutoides | reverse complement strand
GAGAGAGAGAGAGAGAGAGAGAGAGAGAGAGAGAGAGAGAGAGAGAGAGAGAGAAAGAGACCTACAGAGTTTTCCCTTTAATTCTTCTATAAACTTCATGTCTGGAGTATTTTTGTTCTCATTTCCCTTAGACTAACATTAACTTCTGAAATTGTTTACAAATTAAAAAAAAAAAGAAATATTAGTAAGTTTACAGATATTTAGAATGTACTACATACATCACAGCGATCATTTTAAGCAAAGTCTACCTCTGATACCAAAGAGAAAATCTATGTAGAATGTGGTATATTGAAACAGTTTTTTAAAAAATGAAACAAACAAACAAACAAACAAACAAAAAACAAAAACAAAACAAACCACTTTTGTCAAAACCGTGTGAGATTCTACTAATGACAAAATCTAGTGAGGAGAAATTAGGCATCGTAAGGCATTTTTTTTTCTCTCGAGCCCTTTGATAAACATAGGAATTATGCTGAATGTAGAAGACATTGTATCAAATTACAGGTTTTACTGACTTAGAAGAGCATAAACAAAAATATTAAAACATTCCTCTAAAAGATGTAAAGTCAAATGTAGGCTGAAAAGTGTGAGGAATGGTAAGAACAGTGTCCAGTGTCGCTCAAACTGCATGCCCCCCACCATGTGGATGTGTCCCTCCACTAAACCACAATAAACAATGCAGAACAATTTGATTATTATAAATTTTATTAGAATAATAGAAAATCATACATACAGATAACCATAGGATACACACACAGGAATTTAAACAGTAAAATTTAGACTTTTCAATATGAAACGGTGTGTACATCTCATGGAGATAATACTGATAGAATAACAGGAAAAAAGAGAACAGCCATCTTGCAAAAGAAAACTATAGGAACAAATTCTTGGAGTCATCAGAAAATAAAAAAGGTATAGTTCTGTTATATGTACCATAAAGCACAGGGGTTGGAGAAAGTGTGACCCCACATTTTGACTGTAAATAACAATTGTCATAGGAAATCAACTAGTCATTCAGATTTCTTCTTGATATATATACAATATATACAGACCCTAGAGAAAAACTTAAAAAAAAATCATTCTTCTTTTTACATAGCAACATTGTCTTAAATGGAATCTCTGAAGGAAGGGTGGGACACTAAAATAGTATCAGAATTTGGCTAATGTTTAATGTTTCTTAGGAGCTATACCATCGGTTTCTAATTTTGCTACCTTTTGTAATAAAAAAAAATTCAGCAAAATGTGAAAATAGTAGGTAAGTGGTAAAAATTTGAATTCTAGCACTCAATCTGCTAATTCTCTTATTCCTTCTACATGTTACTTCGAAGCCATGTCTTCCACAGTCCTTTGAAAACTACATATTGAAAGACTCGACTCATCCATATCAAAGCCAGCAACATCACCATGTTCTTTTACAAATTTTGCTTGGGAATGGAAAAGGCTGCCTGACTCAATGAGATAGAGAGTGGAGTTTCATTAAAAATCCATCTCTGCCATCCAAACCGGGAGAGGGCCCCTTACTGGGATCAGAAATTATAAATGAAGAATTATATGCATTTTGTTTTATATTTGGGTTAAGATATAGTTATTTTCTTATTTTCTTTACTGGGATTTGACAAAGCCAGAAAGCTTATTTTTACATGGGAAGAGAATGAGTCCTAATTCTCTTTCCCATGTAACTTCACTTTAATTTTTGAGGAAGGATAAAATGTATTCATTTCCATGTTCCATCGTTTTCTTTGTTAAATACCAACAAAAAGAAACAATGTTACAATCTTCACTCAGGTTCAATTTCCATCTTTGAAGAAGAGGGATAATCCTAAGAAGAGCATGCAATGCCAGCAAGCTTCAAATAAGTGCCTGTTCTGTGTCACCTAGGAGGTTCATGTAAGATTCTGCACAGGGACACTGCACATTGGAGGAAACAATGCTTTCATATTACTTTCTTTGTTTTAAACAACGAATTCTTGCAGTAAAGGCTGATAGGAGAAATATTGTCACCTCATTTTATAGAATAAATAAGTGAAAGATGAGAGGATAAGGTGACAAAGGAAATCTCACAGCCATACAGTAGCACATCGAAGCAAATGTCACTTCCCCAAGCTCAGAGTAGCATTTTCTAACATTACTCCCTTCCAGACTGCTCCAGTCCAGAATAACTGTTTAGGTGCATTTTCCTCTGAAGGATTCAAATTAGTATTTAAAAATGATAGGTGATGTTGTAACAATGCGAAAGGAACATTTGGAATAAATGAGAAGTATTTATTATAGAAAAACTCTGTTTGTGTGTGTGTGTGTGTGTGTGTGTGTGTGCTTGTGCATTGTGTGTGCTGTGTGTACCGTGTATATACTATGTGTCTCCATACATCATGTGTGTTCTGTGTATGTGCCTCACACATAGGTAAGTGTTTAAACTCAGAACATAAGAATATTTCTATCAAAAGTTTGCAGTATGTAATTTGCAAGTTCCTTTGGTTTACCAAGCAAATATTAAGGCATCTCAGATTCCTCTAAAAGGATTTACTGTTTTTTATTAGATTCATATTTTACCTATAATGGAGTAAAAATTTAAAAACACATAGCTGAAAAAAACATGCATAATCACTGTTTCAGAAAGCACTTTCTTTTGGGGGGGCAACCAATTAACTTTCCAGTAAATAATATAAAAAGCCCTATCACCACAAAGCATTTACAATAAAGAACAGTAGGACAGATATATAACCTGACACAGGGTAGATGTTAGAAATGGCTGACGTGGATCCTCTTGCATCCATACCTGTCAAGGATGATAAGGGGCTTATTAGCAAATGTTCATAATCAGAACACTGGAGATTGAACATTTCTGTTCTCTCTAAAATTATGCTGAAATAGTAGTAGTGGCATTAGTAGTAGTAGCAGCAGCAGCAGCCTTGCAGGTCTTTCCCTGACTCTGTTTTCCAGGTAACTGAAGAATTTTAAACATCAGCTTAGACACTCCCCCACACTTAAATTAGCATGTAAAAAGGCCAAGGCCACAGGGCAAGTACTTTCTCCCAGTCCCTTTTGATTACCTAGCCAAGAGTCCATTCTTCTAGGAATCTGAGTCATCTGAAGCCAAGCTAAGAAGGGAGGAATAATTATCCCCTGATCCCCTGAGTGAGATGATGTACTCTGCCTTCCCAGAAGTCACTTAATGAAGAAGCTTGCCTTCCAACTGGCAGCACCAAGCATAGCTGTGGAAGCATGGGGCATAGTCGTGTGATATTGCTTTTGAGTTCTAATTATTTTTTTATTTTTCTTTGTGTTTTGTTTGTTTGTTTGGTTTTTTTTTTTTATTGGCCGAAAGCCTAAGCGAACTCCTATACCCTTTGGACTGTCTCGTGCCTTCTATAAGGCTCCCCATCTACTTATATTATATTATTTTATATTATTATATATTTTATTTTATTAAAGCTGCTTGCTCGCTTCTATTTATAAAAGCATGAATTTTTCCCTCTTCCTAGTCTCAATCTTCCTCCTCCAAGCAGCTGCCAGATTTACAGTTTACCTGCCCTGTTGTTTTTCTCCTAAACGTGAATAAAACTGTGTTTAAGCAAACTATTGAGCCCATTTCTAAATTAGTTTGTTGATAACACCAAGAACCCAAAAAGCTAACCCAGTTTCTTTGGTAAAATTTGGATCTGAAATGTTTTGAAAGCATTTATGATTCCGTAGGCACCTTAACCATTGATTTTCAGAAATCATGAGGAATAAATTTCTGTTATTATAAAACAGGTAGATAGTGATACTTTTATAAAAAGTACTCTGATGTGGGTGATGATAGTGGCATATGCCTTTAATCCCAGCATCCAGGAGACAGAGGCAGGCCATGCTGTTCTACAAAGCAAGTCTCAGGACAGATAGGACTACATGAGAAACCCTGTGTCAAAACCCAACCCCTCCAAAAGAAAAGCAAAAAAGAAAACAAACAAACAAACAAACAAACAAAAAACAATAAACAACCCCCCCAAAACCACACGTGTGTGGAAAGTAGTTTGAATCAATTAAGACACACAAGAATGAAACTAAAGCCTATTCTATCACAGCTAAATCACAACCAGAGCTTAACCTAGAATCACTGGCTGCTGAGTACACAGAATTTACTGATATATCCAAGTGTTAGTAAATGACTCCAGTCTGCTCATTTCATATACTTTAACTTTAGTTAAAATTGGAAAACAACTTCATCATTGTGACCATGATTAGACTTAATTACTAACAACTGGTCAGATAATTTGATGGTTTAATTAAAGAAAGATTCATGGGATGAAGGTTTAGAAAATTTCCTTATCTCTATACAGATACATTTTATGCATAGTATGAATTATTATCATTGTAAAGGAATCAATAGAAATTCCATTTTCAAAAGCAACCCTGTGTAGTCACCTGACTATACAAGATCAACAACAAGACAGGATCGATCAGGTGGTCTGGTTTAGGCAGTTATCCTTGAATGAAAAGGGAAGTATTGTCACCAAATTAAATACTTCCCATGTGTCTCTAAAGAAGCATAGCACTTAGTCCTGTTACTGTCCAACTCTCTCTCTTTTTTTTCATTTTAACTGTAGACCTCACATTATTAGATAATAGGGAACATGGGCCCCTTACTTTACAAGGTAAAGTGATCAGGGTTGAAGAGATGAGATGGCTCAGAGATTAAGAACAATGCTCTCAGAGAGTACTTGAGTTCAATTCATTACACCCCTGTTAGGTTGCTCAACCTCACAACTGCCTGTAATTCTACCTGCATGGGATTGGAATGATGCCCTCTTTTGGCATGTGGAGACAACTGCACTCTTGTAAGTATGCAAGAGCTCATACATGTGCAATTTTTAATATCCTGAAAAAAAAAAAAAACCCTTAAAATACTCAAAATAGGCATATTCTCTTTTGGTTCATTGAATTGCACAGACTTCCAGGATAGTCCCCAGTCTGAAATGGCCTTTACAGAGTTAAGTGATGACATAATTATTGGCCATTTTCTTAGGACAGTTTGATTTGTGTGCTTTAGTCAAAATATTTTCACAGAGAATAAAATTTTCCTGCCTTGCCAAATTTTCCACTCTTCAGTTGCTAATGCCAGTCACTTCATTTTCAATATGAAAGGCCATAGTTGAGGTCTTGATTGCCCAGAACTATGGACAAGGTCAAGATGAACACATGGAATTATGAGAACATTTAATTTGTGTCACTGGAAAGCACAAGGCACAGTAAGTCAGGATGGGCTTTACAGTACTTCAGTTAATGCTGGAGAACCCCTGACAAGGTTTGAAAGTAAGAATAAAATTCATTTTGCCTTGTCACCGAGGAAAAAATGAATGTAAGATTCTATTTCCCTTAACTCAGAAATTGAAATGTTCATAGTAAAATAAATTTCTTGAGATTTCTTTTAGAGGAAAAGTTTGTGTGAAGTGCCTGCAAAATTAAAAATATATATTTCAAAAGCTTGTCTCTGTGTCCAGCACTTGTAAGTAGATTATGATCTTTCAAATTTTAATTTTTCTATTGAAGGAACTGATATTTTGCCTGTGATTAGAAGGGGGTGAACAATTGGAAACAGACAGAACTTCACTGTATAACCCAGGCTGTCCTTGAACTAATTTAGTAGCCTAGGCTTGTCTGGAACTCAGGATTTTTCTGGTTGGAACTCTTGAGTCTGAAGATTATTGGCTTGAACCACTATACCTGGAAATATCAAAAGTATGAAAACCCATATGTGGCTCAATATTACCCTTCAGATGTGTTTAGGAAATTTGGCTTGAGCAGATAATTCTAAGGCAAATGTAGACAGAACTCAAAACAAAGAATTTAAATAATATATTTTGGTAAATAGTGTTTAATGTTGTTTCTTGACATTTCTTCTCCTATGGTTTACTCCATTCTAATGGTGTTCTTTCTGTCTTTATAGTACATGTTACACATGTACCAAATGCAGGCTGGGGAAAATGAACAGGCAGCACACCAGTCACTGATTTATAGGGTTCAACGACAGTGATCAAAGTTAAGGGGAGAATGAGCTCAACCGACTTACTGGTTATTCTTGGAATCCTGATCTGCTCACTACTGGTGCCATCCCCTCCATCTGTGGTGGCTTTGACTTCAATAATGTAGTCTTCTTTGATAGGCAGCAACAGTTCAGCTGAAGTTTTATTTGTGTTCAGCACTTGTACATTATTCTGACTGCTAGTCCTATAGAAAACCTAGAAGACACAAATAAACCCACTTTTTATATAGCTAGCTTCTATGTCTTTCACAAACATCGTCACTCCAAAATGACTTTAGGTCTTTATACTTCTATAATATAAAGTGTACTCCATGTTAGGTCTTAAACATGAGTAAACATTCTGGAACCATCAGGTTCTCAAAACTGAGGAGGCTGTGTGAATACTGAACCTTTTCCATGGAAAATCTCTGTTAGGTTAGGCATTGTTGAGTGAGGTATATTAGAAATATAGAGATATTATGGAATATGTGAAAGGAGAAGGAGACCATTGCTTCAGGGTCTGAATGAAGCCTCTCCCCATCCTTGAAGCAAAAATTTTGAGCCATTTATATTTGTTGTAAAGGGTGTCCACATAAAGTTAACATTCTGTTTCTGATAGGAAATTTGTATAAAATGTACAAAAATTTGGGAAGGACCTCATTCCTTTCAGCAGTCATTTCCTGAGGATTATAAACAAAACTGTTATCTTTGTATAAAGCAAATAGCCCCTATTTTCCAGAACTTATTTTACCAATTGTAATTTCATTAGTTGCCTCTCACGAAACTCCTGACAATCTCATTTAAGCTTCTTAGCAATCTTTCAACTACAGTAATTTCAAAGGCCAATGACATCTTATATGATTATTATAAAAATAACCTAATGAACTTGACCATCCTTTGAGGAAATGGTAGCTGCACGTAGCATGTGTCTGATTTTCTGTGAGTATTCTTAATGAAGTCCACATGCATGCTCTAGAATCTGTCTTAACTTCATTCTGGGCACCTGTCTTTCTTTAACTCTAAGCTTAAGACTATTAATACAGCATATTAAACTCAACATTGCTTATAAATTGGATAGAACTGAAGTTCTTTGAAGCTGTAACTATAGCTTCATTTGTGCCCAAATTTCTAAAAGTCTACAGATCTACTCAGGTTGTTAAGGATAAAAGTAGGAAGCCATCTTTTCTGCCTCTGCTTATCTCCAGTGGTTGCAGATAACAGAGCCATGTGGAATGTATCTGGTTGTAGGGGCAAGTGACCAAGGGCAATCCGTACGGCTGGTTTTAAAAAAAGGATCTGGTGAACATTGAAAATAAATAATAGATGTTATGACCACCATGCTTGAGTTCCTTATGAAGCAAAATTATCACACATAACTTGTATTTGACAGGTCAGATATTTTCAGAAAATGATCTTTTTAGGAAAAGCTTAATAGTTATGTAAAAATTAGATTAAGAAACCATATTACCTTATTTTAAGAATAACCTTTCCACTTAGCTTTCCTTATAGCATCTTTGCAAAGGTAGAAAATATGAAGTATGAGCCACCACTGACCTTGTAGCCTGTTACTTCTGATTCATTCTCCATGGCTTTCACTTGTTCCCAATTAAGTAGCACTTTAGTGTCTGTAGCATTCCAAACAACATTTCCTGGTGGCTGGCTGGGAGCTTGAAATGCAAAAGGAGAGCTTAAAACTTATTTGAGCACAAAGTCATATTTCAGACAGAGCATACATGGGGCTCAGAGGCTCATGGAAGAAGAGGACTCTCCTTGATAACCCATGGTGCAGGTGCAGAGATGGAAGGAGACAAAACCAAAGAGGCACTTTAAATGTTTCCTTAAACATTTTGAGGAAAGGTTACCATGTTTAAATTTTGAGAAAATTGGCTTTACCATACCATAGAATACCATATGGTAGGATACCATACCATACCATACCATACCATACCATACCATACCATACCCATACCTAGAAAACGTTGAAAAATTAAGAAAGGCAATTCCTTTTTCTACCACTAGAGGGTGCACGTTGACGAGTCAACAGGACAGCCATGGGACTTGTTTTGACACCTACCAGAAGCTGAGAGGAATTGCCAAATGAGCAGATTAAAGTCACAGGAAATGAAGTGTGGATGGTTTTTAAGCCAGTCTCATCGTATGATGAGATGGGCAAAACGAGAGGCAATAAAAAATCAGGATTACACAGATTCATTCTCGTGAAGTAATAGCTACAACCATGAAAAATCACAGCAGAGGGTCTATATTTTAAAGTCTTCATTTTCCAAATTTAAATCAGTTTTTGAGAAAAATAATGCAAAGGGCTAAAAGAGTTAATGAGAACTGCATCAGAGAATTAATGAAACTCTCTGGGTTTTATAGACTTGAATTTACAGTTAGTCCCTTTACAAGAACATGAGATAGGAAAATTACACTAGTGAGGTGTGGGAGTATCTGTCTGTAGTGTTTATATGTAAGGGGCTTGGAGTGGAGTGAAAAGTGGCATGTTCCATTTGTTTACTGAGGAACAC
Source organism: Mus minutoides (assembly GCA_902729485.2). Classification (NCBI taxonomy): domain Eukaryota; kingdom Metazoa; phylum Chordata; class Mammalia; order Rodentia; family Muridae; genus Mus; species Mus minutoides. The sequence continues at coordinate 172,736 of LR751372.1, read as the reverse complement.
AAGGGACACAAAGGTTCAGTTCCTTTTCAATCACAAAACGACAAAGATGTTACTCATTTGTCAACAGCTTCAGAATTGCCGACAATAGCACTGAAACAGTTCATTATTATACACTGAAATATAAGATGGGATTTCGATAACTGTATTTGTAATGGGAAAAGGAGATTGCCTTTCCAGAGAAATTTCCGATCATCATTAACTCATGCCATAAGGGATATAGCGCTAGACTTACTGATGGAAGAGCTCTTGGATATATTATGGGATGAGTAACCAAAAACACAAAGGTATTGTTTACACATTCTTTAGTTTTCTGTGTCCTCTCTAACATGATTCCATGTAGTTTTAAGTGGTTTCTGACTGGATATTAACAATAAGTTTAAGTCAGCTAAGACTGAGCTGCAGGGCGCGATAACAAGATCAATGGTAACTACTTTATTAATCAGTGTGTTCTACTCACTCTATCCAGATGTCATGAATGCATTTTGAATATCATCCAAAGCTTGTTATCCATGTGACTGATGGGGGTATAAATATGTAGGTTTGATTTGATTTGAAGAAGTTCAGAAAATACATTGCATCATGGATTGCTCTATCAACGAATGGATGCTTACAGATTATAGAAAGTATATCCTTTGGGATATACTACCTATCCTGATGCCAGCTTCAGAGAAGAAATAGCTACAGAAAGGGCAGTTTGTTTGATATGAATCCCAAAATTCATGAATTCAGCGTGCTAGGAATACTTTTGAAATGACAAAAAGAAAGGAAGAAAAGAAGGAAAAAAAAGAAAGAAAAACTATGCAAAGCAATATGTAAATTATGCAAGTTTATGCAAATAACAAAGCTGGAAGGTTGCTTTGGTTTTTTTCCCTCCTGTGTCTGACTACTCTCCATCATTCATTCCACTTCACTGTCTGTTTATTTGTTCACTTTCCTTAATTTTTAAAATGTACATTTTAACTTATGCATATGAGTATTTCTATATTCTTTTTATTTTTGACAGTGTGTGTATATATTACATGTGTACAGGTACCCGCAGAAGTCAGAAGTTACTGGATTCCTAGGAATTGAATTTATAGGGCACTGTAAGCCAGTGAAGTCCTTGTAGAGGCTGGAGAGTGAACTTATATTCTGTGGAAGAGCAACAAGCGCTCTTAACTACTGAATCTCCTCTCCAGCCACTATTTTTGCTTTTTTAAAAAAGAATTTTATACTAAAATAAAAAAGCATAAATATAATTTTTAGCCTCATTCCAAGCAATACAAGAGCCAGCTTGATATGCTAGTCACATTTTTTGTATCTGCTTTAAAATGAAGCTAATTGCTCCCTTTTAATTTTTAAGCTATTAGAAATGGTACCCACCAGCTCTCTTGTTACCACTGCTAACAACACCACTGTCTCGGAAATTCTTAACCAGACAACCACTCTTTTAGCCCCAAGCTTACAAAACAGTGCTCAACAACCATCTTTGATTAGTTAGGCAACACAGAATGACCTTTGACAGGAGTTACTATTCTCCAGTATACTATACTTCAGTGATACTCATTGCTGTAATTGCCCTAACCCAGAGAGTTAAGAGGGACTATACATGTGTTTCTAATATATGCTAGAACATGAATGGTGGTTGAGGTCACTAGGCTATGTGAAATAAACCAGTCCCAGTCCCATAAACACAGTAAAGTGCCTGCTGTATGTGACTTGTAGAGGAGTGAAACTTGGGACAGAAAGAATTCTGATGATTATTCACGTAGCAGTGAGTGGTCATACAGTTAATGGTATTTAACAGTCCACTCAAGCTTAATGTAGACTGTCAAGCAGAAAAAAAAAATGTAACCTTCAAAGCCACATAGTGGACATCTGAAGGCATGGAACCAAGTCCCTGACATGACTGACAGTGTACCTTGTAGAACTTCTAACTCCATTCTTAGTCACAGTTCCATCTGAAAATATCTACAACAGCTAGACACGGGTCTGATCTAATGGACTTAAGAGACAGTCTATATTTCAAAATGACTTGTCAGGTTTGAAGTCTACAGGCTTTTTAATTTGTCAAACTTCTATTTTGACAGGCGGATATAATAGCAAAGAATGGAGAAATTTAAGTTGTTTTATTTAAAGGTGATACTTAATTGGATTTAAAACAAAATATACATGAACAGTCCTTAAAATTCCTGGGAGAATTTAAATATTATACAATAATGTAACAATATTCCAAATAGGCTTTTAAATTATGGTCTATCTTTAAGCATCTGGCATGAGGCTTTCTGTGTTTGGCTTTCTAACTTTTAACATTTGCTTTATTAGAGATTTCATTTATTCTATAGATGTCTGTCTGCAAAGAGCCAATGACAGTGTCATGGCTATGCCTGGGTCAAACCAGAGAATAAGATACTTTTATCAATGGGAAAACAGTTTCAAAAATGGTTGCCTATTATCAAGATAAGATAGTACACATTTATGGTGGTCTGATTTTATTCTTGGTGCTGTGATCAAACGCCTTGTCAAAAAAGCAACAAGAGGTAGAAGATTTAACTTATTTCACAGTTTATACTAAAATAAAAAAGCATAAATATAATTTTATCCTCATTCCAAGCAATACAAGAGCCAGCTTGATATGCTAGTCACATTTTTTGTATCTGCTTTAAAATGAAGCTAATTGCTCCCTTTTAATTTTTAAGCTATTAGAAATGATTATTGTGAGGATGTTTAGGCAGAAAATTGTAGCAACTAGTTCTAGCACATTCACAGCCAATAGCAGAGAGAAATGAACACACACATGCTCCCTGCTCACTCAGCTAGCTTTCTCTGCTCTTGTATGTACAATTCAAGCCCCAGTACTAGGAAATGGTACCACTCACTTCAGGGTGGATCATTTACCATAGTCAAGACATCCTGCTGCCCCCTGAGTTTCCCACAAGCCAACATTCCATTGACAACATTCTTTCCCCAAGGTGATTCATCTCATGTGCCTATATGATATACAGGTAATTAAACAGACAGCCAAAGAGAAAACATCCATAAAATAGAAATCTGGGACATACATCCCAAGAGCTGGTTATGATGATGATTTTTGGGTTATGGAATTGTAACTGGCTCTTATTGTCTACTCCAAGATTTCTCTCTACAAAGTTCTATAATGAGTGTATTTCAACGGTATGATATATTACAGAGGCTGTTGATGTAGTGGACATTATTGTATGCAGTTTTCAAGGGTGATATTTACATAGTGGTGATCGAGACGTTAGAATCTCCTTTGGAAATATGGGATTTTAAGAGTGCATGCTTGCTGTGGTCAATTATACAGAAATCATTATGTTTTTCAACTCTTTTTTCTTTTTGACCACCTAAGGATAAAAAGAGAATATCCCTGCAAGTCAATGTTAGTGCCAGTACTTAAAAAGTACATTTTTCACTAAGGCATTGCTTGAGATGATCATCACCTTTCTAAATTAGGTTGGCTAAACAAGTGAGGGTCTGAGAAAAGGAAATAACCCATAGCCACTTTCTATCCAATACTGAGATACATACTGCCCCAATTACTATTAGAAATGGACCAAATGCATCATACAATAAAAAAATCTGTTTTCTTAATGATTTATTTTTATTAATGTTAATTATACATATGTTTGTGCCAGTGGGACTGTTTCCAAGGAGATTTAATTGACATGAAAAAGTACCCTGAATATGAGCACCACCATTCTGTGGGCTGTGGTCCTGGACTCAGTGAAAATGAAAGGAAGAAATAGCCAGCTCTACACCAGCATTCAATGCTCTTATCCCTGGTTGTGGATGAAATATACCTATTCTCCTGGCACAGTTAACTTGATAGCCATGAAACTAAGAGAAAACAAACTTTCCCTAAGGTTTCCCTGGATTATCCCCCCAAATTATGAAAGTAATTCCTTTGCTCTATTCAGGTATGCCCATGGATTTCAAGGTTGGAAATTTTGCTTTTTGTAACAGTCGGTTAAA
>LR751372.1:3764-166264 GCA_902729485.2 Mus minutoides | reverse complement strand
CGCACAGCCTGCAAATTTTAAACTAGACTGTAAAAGCCTGCAGCATATATTTTGAATTCACAACATGCAGTCAAGAGGGAGTATATCTGATTAATAACAGTAGTTCAAGCTGGCTTTCTTCTTTAGCTTTCATTTATCCACCCAGCTATCCAGTCAGCATTTAATGAGAGGCAGCCACGGGCTTAGAGTGGGCTGGCCACAGGGAATGGGTGCCTGAGGTACAGAGGTCTCTCTGTGATGTTCATGAACTGGAGGAGAAAACAGATACCACACCAGGATTCAAAACTGGTATCTCAGTTCTTCATACCTGCAACATGCAGACGATTGCGTTAAATGATTATCATTCAAAATTCTTAACTAGGACTTGAAGCTAAACCTCATCAATGCTTAGGATGATTATACAAAGCTGCCAGTAACAACATCAGAAAGAGCTATGAAAGATGCCGTCTTATTCTATTTTGGTACACGCTTTAGAAATCACTAGCATGATTAGAAAAGAATAGATGTTCTTTATATCCAATTGGAAGATGACTGAAGAGCTTATGAAATCTCTCATACAATTTAGAAAACCATTGTTAGCAACCTTTATAGAACAATGTGCAGATGTAGGTGAACTGCGGTACCAGGAGAATGCTATTTTAGGGAGAGGATTTTATTCACTTGGTGAAATACACATTCGACTTCAGTTGTACCAGCCCAGACTATCTCTGTGCATCTTCTCCAGTCCCCAAGCACAGAGCAAAATCACAATAAACACTGGTGTTGAAAGGGAGGTAGATGTTCTAAGTATGTGAGGAGAAGACAGTGCTTTAGACGTTCTGGATGATTGCCCTATCACCTGCTCCACAGTCTCTCTGAGGGAATCTAAACTTCCTGGAGCTCTGCCTTTTCATTTCTAAAGTGAAGACACAAATAGCTTCCAAGGCAAGGTTTCCATGAGAATCAGGAATCAGTACACGAACAGTGTTATGAGCTGCGAGCAGAAATTGCTCACTAAGTGTTAGCTGTTAAAACCATAATTATCATCATCGTTATGCATAAACTTGTCTTTCTACGATGGCTCTCCATCATAAAGGGGTGTGGTTTATTTTTTCAAGACTTTATTTCACTCACGGTGTATTATCAAGATATTCTTATTAATACATAGCTGCTCTCTTCCTTCTGTTTCCCTAGTTCACAAAGTTCATCACTGATGCCTCTTAGACCACCGTGTCTTTTCTATTATATTTATAGTTATTATTTAGTGTGTGTGTGCTCGTGTGTGTGTGTGTGTGTGTGTGTGTGTGTGTGTACATATAAATGGCCATTCACATTCTGGAAGGCAGAGGACACTTGTCTTGAGAGAGTATTATTTCTTGTTATGGTGTGGGTTCTATGAAACTCAGGTCTTCAAGCTCAGAGGCAAATACCTTTACCAACTGAGCAATCTTACCATCCCATTATGTGGTTTAACATTTTTTCCTAGTGAGCAATCACATTGATTAATAAGTCAGAAGAAAGCGTCAACTTGCCTGAGTGTCCTTTTGCACTCAGCACTTTTTAAATGAGGCTGGCTTTTAACACGTGAATAATGAGAATATTTCAGCTTTAGTAATACTCCGTTATTACCAAGAGAACCAAATATCTTTACTGAAAAGTTGTAAATACAAACCATGTATTTTCAGACAGCCCATTCTTGGCCTAACTATGTGTTATTCATAAGAGACTAGGTTATACTTTCCCTAGTAATTAGGGAAGGATGATGTTAAATCCTCACATTAGTGGATTGCTTACAAATGAATGCTACAGAAGGGAATAAATGCCTCTGTTGCTACACTGTTGCTCTGCCGCGCTCATTATGCTAATAATTTGCTAGTCACACTTTTTCTTTTTATAAATAATGCAAAGATAAACATACGAATTTCCTCCATCAAATGGCAGTGGTTAATTAACATCTAAAGTAGTAAGATTATCATGTATATTTTAATTTATCAGCATTATACTATTGCTTGCCCATAATATTCATCTATATATTACTGGGATTCTTAGGAGTTTAGGCAATGGATATTGCTAATAAATACATTTAGATATGACAATCTACAAATGGAATGTATCCATTCATGTGCCCACGAAGAGCAACAGTTGTCTCTTTTCTATGTAAACTTTGTGAAGCACAATGATGTACAGGACTAAATTTAGAAAATAAGTTAAGAAAAGCATTATCCACAAACAAATCTATCAGCGTGCTAACAGTCCTTAACCCCATTGTGCCTTGTTTGCCTAGGCCTTAGAATTGAAGTCAGAGGGGAATGATCATTAAGTGCTTGGGTCATAGAATTTTCTTAGCCACTGTGATCACAATGACAGTAACAGAATAGTTCATTCAAACTAGAGAGAATGCACTGTGAGAAAGTGGCTAAATGCAAATAACTGTCTTTCCTGATGACTAATTTAATAAATAGTAGCATCACCAAAGCTCATGAGCTTCACTGTGAATACAAAGGTAACAAAGACTGGGCTTGACGACAAAGTTGGCGTTGTTGGCAAGAGTTTTCAGTGTGCATCTATTTATGCAGGCCACACAGTCTGATTATTGTAGGCTTTTAATTCATTTTGGAATCTTTTAAGTAATGTAATGGAAAAAAAAAGCCTTAGGAAGCAGGCTTGCAGGCACTGCCTCCAGTTACCATGCTTAGCCCAAGTTTCACAGAAGTAAAAAGTAACCCAAGGAAACCAAATTCAGATAAAGGGAAGACTAGATGGACTACACACCCACAAGTACATTTTGCCACGATGTACATTTATGTTCACGTGGAGGGTCCACTTAGAGAACTAGGGATATTGTGAACGTAATTTCATTGCTCAGTGGGATTAATGCCTTGAGCTATCCATTCAGGTGATAAAGGAGGCCATCAATGATAATGAAGAGTCTTTTTCTTCAAATACAAAAAAGTGGAAAAATGAGATTGAACTTACGGGTTTTCTTGGTGGTCGCATTAACTGTGGCGCTGAAGGGACCAGCGCCTGCGCTGTTGTAAGCCCGGACATCTGTGTAATAGGCCAGGTTGCTCTTCAGGCCTCGGAGCACAGCTGATGTCTGATTTCCTGCCACTTTCACTTTGCGGGATGATTCTTCTTCTCCTCCATTGTTCCAGTACCGCACCTGGTGGACAGCAGACAGAAACCATGCAAACAGCTGGACCCAATATATCCCTTTCCAGAATTCAGTCATTTTCATTAATGGGGGTGCTATGATGCATTTTCTTGTTTATGCCACCGATATTCCCAGGAGACCCACTATGTGCCAGGTGCTGCACTCAACCTTGTCACAGCTGTTGGCATACAGAAGAGGGGAAATGAAGGAAGAGTTAGAGAATGATCCTATACACAAATAAAGCAAAGAGACATTTAGGATGCTAAGACAAGCAGAGTACAGGATTGTAAGAGGGAAGACAGAGGGACAGAGGACAGACACACACCTAACATTCTCATTTTCATCCTTTGCCAGCCTAGCCTAAGGTCAACTCTACAATGCTGGAATGCACTCATGAAGCCTGAATACACTCCATAGGGAAGTGGAGATTCCTTTTGGGAAGAAAGTGATGTGTTAAGGGGAAGATCTGAGAAAGCTGACTGGCAAGTGGAGTGTCCTACAGCAATGGCCAAATGTTAATAAGCTACCTGTGCATGCAAGGCTGGCAGCAAGGAGCAGGAAGTAGTGAGAGCTGCTATGAAGCATAAACATGCTAACTTTTGTCACGTGGATTTTTATTATTCTGTGATGTGCTAAAAGTAACTTTGAACTTATTAAGTAGGCAGATGCATAAATGGTATAAGGATACAAAAATAAACCAGTGATAAAATTTGGCAGAACGAGGAGTAATGAGTGATCCTGTAAAAACTGTTTCCAGAGCACTGCGGGGACTGGTCAGTTGGTAAAGTGCTTGCTGCTCAAGCATGATGACTTCGGTTCAGATCCAGGTGTGGTGGCAGGTACCTGTAACCTGAGTTCTAGGCTACACACACAGGAGAACCCCTGCGGATGGCTGGCCAGTATGTCTAGGGCAGTCCGTGAGCTGCAGGGTAAGGGGGCCTGTTTGAAGTGAGGTGGTAAAGACACTGCAGAAGATAATAGACATTGACGACCTCTGCTGTTTACAGGTGAGCTACACACACACACACAGACACACACACACACACACACACACACACACACACACACACACACACGGAAACAAAGTATATGTACATATGTTTCCTAAGTACTTTGCATATGTGATATAAACTGTTGCTCTCTTTGTTCATAAGCTGAGAGTCTTCCAGAATTAAAAACAAATTAACAAAGGCAAAACATAGAAATAAAAAACTTATGCAAAATACAACTAGGCGTAGGGCAGGAATAAGAATAGTTACTAACATTTCCTTATTTAATCTAAATAGAAAAGCTAACAGAGATATAAAGAAGATGTGGAACCTAATAAAAACATACTTTGTACTTCTGTAAACAAATATGCTTGTATGTTTTTCTTTCTTTTTTCTTTCTTTCTTCCTTCCTTCCTTCCTTCCTTCCTTCCTTCCTTCCTTCCTTCCTTCCTTTCTGGCAAAAACCAACCTTTTGTTTTAACATCCATTTTTAAACCTTGACAATAAAATATAACTATAAAATAATTGTTATAATTGCATAACTACATGTAGTTTGAACATAATACAACTAGCAACAGATCCCTACACTCACAATTTTAAAGACAATGACCATTTCAAATATGGGGCAATATCTGTAATCATAGATTTAGCTTTGTCTGATCAGAAGCTTTGGAGTTTATAGATATTATGGTCTGTATCTTATAAAAAGCAAAGCTGTGGTAGTTCAGTGGTTAGAATGTTGATCAAACATGCACAGAGCCTTATGTTCAATACCCAGCACCCCTGAAACCTGGGTGTGTTGGCTCACACCTTCAATACCAGCACTGTGAAGCTAGAGGCAGGATGATCATTACTCAAGGCTATCCTTCACTACATAGCAAGTCAAAGAGTAGCTTAGGCTAGAGATGGTACATGGTGAAAAGTGAAATGTATAAAAATCAGAGCTGTACAGGTCTTTAATCTCAGCATTCGGGAGGCAGAGGCAGGCAGATTTTTGAGTTTGAGGCCAGCCTGGTCTACAAAGTGAGTTTCAGGACAGCCAGGGTTATACAGGGAAACCCTGTCCAAAAAAAAAAAAATCAGAGCTGTAATTATTGAGTGAAATTGCTTAGCTTTAAGATTCACTGTACAATATCTGTAGATCAAACAACGCCTGCTGACTGGTTACATAGGACATTGGTTTTAGCCACCAAAGCAGGAAGATATTAGAAGTTACTGCATGTTTTTTTTTTCAAATTTAAATTTAAATTTATTCATTAAACCTAATATCACAATGTAAATCTCAGTGTTATACAAAAATGTTTCCAAAGTACCAAACTAAATAGTTCAACCTTCTTCTTCCTCTCTGTGCCTTGGGTATTTCAAGCCTCTCTTCCTCATACATGAACTGCTTTGAATTATTTCCATGCATTTATTTTGAAAAAGAGTTATTTGTTTTCATGAGAATCTTAGTTGGGGTATCTGAACCCAAATCCTTTGGTCTGAAGTAAATATGATTTTCTTTATAAAGCCGCTGAGAAGCAAAATGTTAACAGACACCAAAGTCTTTTATAAATATTATATCACCAATACTGAACACTGTATGTACCATGAGGTTTCGATGACCTGCCCTTGAGAATACTGTCTAGCTATTTTCCAAGAATGACATCTAATCAATAATTATAATAAAATGTTATAGAAAGCTGGAAAGCTTGTGGCATGGGATATAGCACAGGTTGGGAAAATATTACATAGATCTGGGTTATAATAATCTTTCCTTAATAAATGACACAGGAGAGGGATGGAGGAGTTTGCTAACTCAATCAAGATCCTGTTTAACTTCTGGTATCTTCTTAGTTTCTATGAGCCTTTCTTTCTGTGAGACATCAAATTCCTTTATTGTAAATTGCCTAAAAAATGTTTTCTTAGGAGACTGATGAAAAGAGGAATTAAAAATAATTCATAACTGGGATGTGAAGTCTAGTTTTATAGAGATTACTTGAAAGTTCTTGTTAACAATACATGTTGAAGTACTATGACCCAACTCTACATTGAAGGAGGGCTTCATCTTTAGATCTGAGTTGATGAGAAGTGTTAGAAATATTTAGATGCAGAGAAAATGTGTGACAAACTTGTACATAATAATAGTCAGTGAAGTGGGCTAATCTTTTTAGATAGCTCTAGAAAGGTGAGTTAACATACACATGACATAAACTTAAACAAGCAATTAGAAATTTCCTATAAGCAAATTTTCTGTAAGTGTTCCAATATGTTCTGCAACATTTTGCTTAAAAACATTTTTCTCTTTTGGTTAGTTTATTGTTTGCTTGTTGTTTGTGGAGCTAGGAATTGGATTCTAGGACCTTGAAGATATAAGAAGCCTACCTCTGAACTATACTTAACTCTGGGCCTATTTTTATTTTTTATTTTGAGAGTCTCATTACATTGCTTGAGTTCAAACTCACTATACAACCCAGGCTGGCTGTGAACTAGTCATTCTCTTCTGTCCTCCCCGGAATTAGCTGTATTAGCAGACCTAGCTGCTAAAAAAACTCTAAATTATTCCATTCTCCATAGGTTATGTTCTATATTCAAATAGTAACAGCACTCCCACAGAGAGAATACAGTATCTCCTTGCAATTATACAGTTTATAGGTACAGTCACAGCAGGGGTGTGTGAAGAGCAAGGTGTCTACAGAGGAGGAAAACACTGAAATGTACACGAAAAGAAGTTGCTATGAAGTCAGAAGAACAGGGACGCAGCTTCTATAAGAAAGGACCAGAGTGGGGGCTGGTGAGATGGCTCAGCAGGTAAGAGCACCCGACTGCTCTTCCGAAGGTGATAAGTTCAAATCCCAGCAACCACATGGTGGCTCACAACCATCCGTAACGAGATCTGGCTCCCTCTTCTGGAGTGTCTGAAGACAGCTACAGTGTACTTACATATAATGAATAAAATAAATCTTAAAAAAAAAAAAGAAAGGACCAGAGTCACTCCTGTTGTAAATGAGGAACAACACTGGGAGTCACAGGTGGATACTAGCCAACAGCCTACTAAAGGAGACTAAAAAGTTATCATCTTTATGACACCCAAGTGTGTTGTAAAAAGGATAAATTAATTATGGGAGAATACATATAAAGGTCAGTTAAATTTGAAAAGTAGTGAGCAGAGCTCTTAGACCTGAAAAGAAAAATTATTAAAAAATGAAATCATGGATAAGAATGTAACTGAAGATGGATGGTGAAAACCTTTATAAGTCAGTCCAGATATGGCCCTGAGAAATAATAAAATCAGGAAAGGGAAGCTAAGAGACATGGAAGATGGGATGTAGAGATCTAACCAGAGACCTGAATAAGGAACCAGGAACAAAACAACATTCAAAGGGCGCATAAAGATTCCATAGAAGTTGATGGACATAGGCGCTTTCATCTTGTAAACCCTTGCAGGGTCTGCTGCAGGAAAATAATATGAATGAGCACACAGGAGGAGAGGAGAAGGAGAACACAAGTGAACCACAGCTGGAAACTTGGAAGGTCCGCTTTACTTCTATACTGGTAGTGAGCACATGTACCTTGGTTTGCTGTAGAAGAGGCTGTGTGTGTGTGTGTGTGTGTGTGTGTGTGTGTGTGTGTGTGTGTGTTGCACTTATTTCATTGCTAAGGGCAGTCTCATAACACAGACAATGACTTATCTTTTCTCAGAGCTCTGTTGCTGAGCAAGTGCCCTCCTTAAACAAAGCCCACTTTCTACAGTTTCAATTACTGTCAGTGGGCCACAAGCTTCTTGCAAGTGCCATAGAGTAAGATGTTTTAAGTTTGTGTAACTGTTATTGAACTATAGGATTCCATATATGGTAATTTTATTTGTTATTGATAATATCTTTTATATATAGTTTGTTTTATAAATTATATGCTGTATATGTAATAAACTTTATTAACCATGGTTAACTGTGAGATGACTTGGACCAACACCATTTACTAATATGTCTCTCCTTCCTTCATCAACCTGGATATTAGATACAGGCCTCTGAGTGTCTATGAAACAGTGGTGCTTTAATTTGCTGTTGAGATAATACAAGTTTGTTTTGTTTTTCTTCTGAATTATAAAACCATTTTGCTAGCCCACACAATTTTATCTGGTTACGTAAACAGAAGCAAACTGTAAGAATGTCAGGAGTAAGGATGCTATCTCTATCTCTGAAAGTAATTTGGTTACCCGAAAGTGATCCTCTCGCTGGAAGGACTCTTTATTATCACTGCAAGAGAGATTTCTCTTAATTTAACAATAAACTGAAATGCAACACATAAAGATGTTGTGTTGAAAAATGGTGCCTTTGCTTGGCCACTAAAGAATAGATATTAAATCAAGAATACTTTTTAAATAGATGAAAGTTGTTATCTGTTTGCTTGGATATTTTTAAAAGGATGAATACTTTAACATAGCTGTTAACTCTGAACACATTGAAATAAATGGAAGCCATGCAAAAATGCAATGAAATATTTTCAGAAACTGTCTACATTTATCTTTCACTCATGGTCAGTATCTTGGTGGCCCCGGGAGAGTCATCTGGATCAACTGATCTCATCAAGCTGGCTCATTTCCTGCTGTCTTCTCATTGGATATCATTTTGAGAGACCATCTAGCAAAAACACTGCACACCTGGGAAGCAAGGGTTGCCCTTACAGATATATGGCAGAAAGCCAAGCCCACAGCATACACAATCGCCCTTGCTACTCTCCACCCCATGGAGGACCATTGTAACCACCCTCTACTGTAGAGCTCAGTCTTCCACCCTCTCTTAAAATCTGCATTTTATTCACTTAAGTAAATTCTGTCTGATTTGCATCATTACAAATATTCCTCAAGTGTCTGTGTACAATTGTGTTCATTTTCCTATGCAAATTCATTGCTTAATAGCAAGAAATGCGCATAAAGACATGCACCTTTGCTCCCATACTCTCAGAGAAGGTGCTTAAATATTTGACATATTTTTCAGTCTAATGAAAATGTTAGGAATAAATATATTCTGTACATCTGATTGGAACAGGAATGTATTCCTTCCTGTGCCACAATGAAACTAAGAGTCTATCAGATTCTCCCCAGATAAGCCATGCTGTGCTAGTTTTTATGTATAGCTTTATTACACACACTGAAAAAAATTTATTATGCATGGGTTCATTTCTTCTTTAATTTTTTAAAAAATTAAACATAATTATAAACATGCAATAATTGTACATATTTGTGATTGCCAACTTGACAGATGTAGAAATGCATGGGCATGCCTGTGGGGATCATCCTGACTGTATTAATGGAGGTGGAAGAGGCACCTAACTCTAGATGGCATCTTCCTTGACTAGGATCCTAGAATGGATAAGTGGAGAAGGGAAACTGGGCAGAAATGCACATCCATTGCTCTCGGCTCCTTACTGTAGACACACTACGACTAGCTGCTATGGTTTTCTGTTAGGTTGGACTATAAGCTTGATCTCTTTCTTGAAGAGCTGCTTCTGTTGAGGTATTTTATCATAGCAACAGGAAAAGAAACAAAGGCAATATTCATGTTGTATAGTGAGGTATTTTAGCTTCTTTATATATTATGTATTGCTCAAACCAGGATAGTTAGCATTTCCTTATCATTTTTTCTTTGTGGTGTGATCCTTTCTTCTAGTTCTCCATGCACACATAAATCAATACGGTACGTTATTATAAATGATATGAACTCAGAGCAGCTGTACCTGGATGCACAAAACCTGCAGAAGTTCAATGCTGCATGGATGGGGGTGGGGCTCCATATGTCTCACCCCTAGCTGAGGAGTTATTGATGATTGAGAGCTGCTGGGGGATTTGGAGTTAATTTTCAGGATGTGGCCCTCGAATGAGGCTTCTTACCCTTGAGGAGATTATCTTTTACCCACACATGTACATAAGAATATTACTCTCAGCTTTGATCAGAGAAATTGATCTTTGCAATGGATCTTGGTGAATGCAGAGATTCCTAGCTGTTCAACTGCTAAGAATAAGTGAGTGTAGGGTGCTTAATTCTGAACATAACCATTGTAACCATGGATCCACAGTGAATACAGTTATATGGTTATACAAGTCTAGGCTTGTCATCAAGGGCCAATGGTGAGGGACAGTGTCTTTTACCCCTCCCTGAACCCTTGCCTAAATGGATAGTCATCCTTGTTAGCCTGCAAGACTGCAATGGATAGTTCATACCCACAGTCACACAGATGGCCCTTGTAAAGCTCAGTAGGCACAAAAGTAAGCAAACAAGGTGTAGAAAAGTTTGTTTTAGGGCAGAAGATAGAGTTAATAGAAGAGGGAGGGAGATAAAAGAGAGTGATTAACATTATATATATATATATATATATATATATATATATATATATATATATGCATGATATTTTCAGAGAATATATTCTAATGCATATTAGAAATTAAACTGTTTCAAAGAAGAAGCAGAAGGAGCAGGTGGAGAAAAAGAGGAGGAGGAGAAGAGAAGGAGAAGAAGGAGAAGGAGAGAAGGAGAAGAAGAAGGAAGAGAAGATGAAACAATGATTAGTATGCATCATGTAAGGACCTTGTGTGTGTGTGTGTGTGTGTGTGTGTGTGTGTGTGTGTGTGTTTTAAGTATCCAATTCCCACATACCTAGAGGCTTCTGCTCTTTATCTTGCCTGCCTCTCTTGTTCTTATTTCAAAGGGCACTGGGAAGACAGGAGCCCAAGTGTAACCACTTATCGGATGAAACAAACTGTAGCCCAGGGAAATGAGCTTCTCAACCAATGCTTGGTCAAATCAGAAAGGAAATTAGTCTAGATGCTAATGACGATGGGTGCACAGCTTGCCACATGGCTGTGATCAGCCCACACTGAGAGTAGAGAGAGGCAGGAGCTGTTAACAATTTCAAAGTCAAACCTAGGAAATTGAAATCCACAAACTCAGCCACATGACAGATATTTACTTTGCTAAGTCATTTATCCTTCCAGGTTAATTTTGAAACAATTGCTGAAACAAAGAAAAGGTATATTTTGATCAGGCTAGAATTACATACATTAATTCTTAACATTTCCCCCACTTAGTTCATGAATGACTTAGCTCATTTTCCCCTTTCTTTTTGCACACCACATACTTGGGGAAGACATTTTACATCATGACTTCTACATACACTGCATGCTACACTTGAACATTCTGCTTGTTACTTTTTTTTTTTGCAAAAAATAGGCAAAATGAAAGTATGCTCCAACCTCAAATTTATATAGAAAGACTCAATATCACTGTGTTTAGAATCCTTTGCCTTCTGCCTCACCAGTAACAGGAACAACACACTTGATGCACAGTGGGCTTACTTTATTTATTTCCTTCTTTCTTCCTTCCTTTCCTCTCTCCCTCCTTCCCCTCTTGCTCCCCTTCCTCCCCTTCCTCTTCCTCTTCTTCCTCCTCCTCCTTCATTTCTTCTTCTTCTTCCTTCTCTCTCTCTCTCTCTCTCTCTCTCTCTCTCTCTCTCTCTCTCTCTCCCTATTTCAGTGAGCTTTTACTCTAATGTACCATTTTGACAAATGCTACTTTCTTTCATTTAATTCTATTGAATTCTCAAGTAAGACTATGAGTTATTGGTTTCTATTATCTGTTTTAGGCGAACCTTGGAAAGACTTATGAATGTACTGAAGCTCAATTCCAAAACAGCAAAGTCCAAACTATATTAACTTAATCAACTTTTTGCATACTGCCCTGAGATCTTGGGAAACTGGAGTAAACAAATCAGTGAATTTCTCTGGCCTCTATGGGGCTTATCTTATCTCCCAGGGAGATCTGAATGTATGAAAATGGTATGCACACTACTAGATACTCTGGTGGTTTCCATTAGGTTCTTTGGTCTTTCTTTCTTTCTTTCTTTCTTTCTTTCTTTCTTTCTTTCTTTCTTTCTTTCTTTCTTCCTTTTTTCTTTTCATCATTAACATGCTTTTTTTGACATGAAATCCACTTTCAATAAAATGTCATTTTTGGATTGATTCTTCAACAGCTAACTTTATATATTTTTAAAAAATCAGGGCTAAAGACATGGCATAGACTGTAAAGGGCTCATGTTCCCTACTTAGCTCAATCCCTAGAATCCAATTCAAAATGCTGGTGCAGATGGTATCCGCCATTAATTCACTTGTATGCTTAAAACCCCATGTCACAGACATAGAAACAACTGGATATCTGGCAAGCTAGTCTTTCTGAACTGATAAAGTCTATCTAGGGTCAGTGATATCCTTTTTTATAAATATAAAGTAGAAATTAATAGCTGAGGGTACTTAACATCAACTTTAGGTCTGTTACAAACACACAAACACGTGTTCACAGACATACACGTGTTCGCTGACACAAGCAGTAAGTCAATGCCACCTGCTAATAATACCCAACAGCCAACACTCTCAGGATGCTTTGTATGCCCTCGAATTCAATCTGGTGTACTCTCTCATTTAAGTGTTTCACAAGGTACAGTCATATTGAGACTTATAATCCTACATTTTGTTTGTAAGGGCAAAAACATTCAAGGTTAGCAAGCATCTTTGTTTCCTACCTAAAGAGTGTCAAGTATACACGTTGATTTTCTTTGACTAGTTGTAATGGAAAACAGAATCCTTTGTCCTGCTCATCTAAAGGGAATTTCAATTACAGTCCTTCTAGTTTCTCTTTCCAGAGCTGGGACAGGTAACATTTTGTGACATTTGACTTTACGACTTTATTTGTACCAGTGCAGAGATCTTCTTGGTGAATGTGTCATCACTGTTGAGTGACCACAGGTATCCCCTTCTGTGGTCTTGCCATGAACCTGGGCACTGCTAGGGGATTGTAAAACGTTTTCCATCAAGACTCAAAATTTTCCATATTTTCTTTTTCACCACCCTCCATGACACACGGAACAATCTGCTGACATTTCTTAGTCTTTGGAAAGAATGCTAGAAAGACAAGTAGGTGTTAGGCCAGGTGACTCAAGTCTTCCTGAGTTTCTTCACGCTCCTTTAAGCAAGAAAGCTCAGGACTCAAGTGTCTGCTTGAGACTATTGTAAGAAAACTGCCAAGCTAAGGTCTTAATTAGTCCCCTTAGACCTAGTTCCCAAATGCTTCATATATTATCATGAGCCATCTATTATAAAAAAAAAAAATGCCTTCTGTAGGCTACCTTGTTCAACTTCTTGAAAGCACAAAGCTTATGAAACCACTCGCGCAGCTGGGCCTGGCTTACCTCCATTGCTTTCCAGCTAACTCCTGCTTGCAGCCCACACAGCTTCTCTGTTGTCACAGTCAGTTTTCCGACATGTGGGAGCTGCTGCCACTTCTTTATCATGGTGTCCTGCTTCCATCCACTGCACAGAAATAGATGCCTGGACTCCTACACTCTTTCTCTGGCCCCCTCTTTATCCCCCATTTCCCTTTCCTTAAATGTGTCTCTTACTTCTGGTTTGATCATAATAGTTGTCACTTGTTTGTTTGTTTGTTTTGTTTTTTTGTTTGTTTTGTTTTTCCAGACAGGGTTTCTCTGTATAGCCCTGGCTGTCCTGGAACTTACTTTGTAGACCAGGCTGGCCTTGAACTCAGAAATCTGCCTGCCTATGCCTCCCAAGTGCTGGGATTAAAGGCGTGTGCCACCACTGCCTGACAGTTGTCACTTTTCTAATACTTACTAAAAATGTACATTGCTTCCACATTTTTCTCCAGTGGTTTTAAGGAGAGTTCACAGAGCTCAGGGTTACTGATAACCCTGGGGCAATTCTGGGGAAGTGGCCTCGGCCTATATCTTGAGCATCATTGCTCTGGTGCCTGTCCTTTCTCTAATTCACTTGTTAATATTTATTTAAGTCAAGACTTGTTTTGCTACAAGTAATAAAAACCCTTGGAGCTCTTCAAATAAAAAGAGACTTTAATGAGAATAAGGGCAAAGTGGAAAAGAATCTCAAGGCTACTTATGAGTAAGGTAGCTATCAAATAGTTCTACTGTTTTGTTCTTATAAATGTTCTGCAAGCTCTTGCTTGCTTTATCATTTACAGTGATGTAGGAGTCTATTGGTCCCATCTCATCTTCCATGCTTTGCACAGCTTGCCTGACAGTTAGCTTGCAAAATATGAATCACATTGTGAAACAGACACACCTCAGTGGGTAGAATGTCTACAAAACTTACACGGGTCCCATAAGGCCCCAGGTGACTGTGGTAGACATCTTCTGGGTCAGTTGTCTAAGACAACATGACTACCCTGAGACACCTATCCATGGTCTGATGGAAAAAGTAGAAGGAAAGCAGCTCTATGGAGCTAACATGTCCATGTAAGGCTGTCTGAATCACCCGGTCTTTCACATGCTTATATTCCTCCAGGTTTATTTGCTTCCCCTTTAATTTCCTGGCTAACCTTTCTACCACTTTGGACTCTACCAAATGGGATGTCTAATCCACTCAAACGTTTCTTGTTTTGCTGACTTATTTCAACTTTCATCTTATTTGGTCTAGAGATATCCTCCCTTAAATAGTTCTTATTTCACCAAATACAGAGGTCACTGCAAGTGAGAGTTATGTTACAGACAGCTAAATACTCTAGAGATTAAAAGAGAATCTCATGACATAACAAGAACACCAAAAAAAAAAAAAAAATCAGAAAGCACGGTTAGGGGAATATGCTTTTCTGATAAAAAAATAATTGATACTGCAGTTCAGTCACACTGTTATTATTATTATTATTATTATTATTATTATTATTATTTTAAGATTTATTTTATTTTGTAAGTACACTGTAGCTGTCTTCAGACACTCCAGAAGAGGGAGCCAGATCGGATGGTTGTGAGCCACCATGTGGTTGCTGGGATTTGAACTTATCACCTTCGGAAGAGCAGTCGGGTGCTCTTACCCACTGAGCCATCTCACCAGCCCCCTGTTATTATTTTTGTAACTAGTGTAAAAAATTTGGGTTACATGGCTTTCTACAATATTTACTTTATGAGTCTTCTCCATCCAACTGATTATTTCTATCTACTTGGCATAGATAAATATGAAGATGGGACAATGAATCTTCCAGTGAAAATTTCAGCTAAAGGTAGTATTTATTTAAGATGTTGATGATAAGCATTTGAAATGATAGAAAGTAACAACATGTAAAGAGACATCCATTGTAAAGCATTTACCTCATAGCCAAGTAAATGTCCATTGCTCAATTTCCAGGGAATTGTGTTCCAAGAAACTTCAATTTCTGAGGAAGACAGGCTATGGGCAGAGATGTGAGATGGGGCAACTGTAGGCTCTGTTCAGAAACAACAACAACAACAACAACAACAAAAGGGTTACAGTGACAATGTTGGCTATTAATTGGCAAATCATCTGAAATTGTATATTTTTTCAAATTTCAATTCAATTGTTTGAGACAGGGTATTTCCATGTAGTCGTAGCTGGCCTAGCATTCTTTAGGTGACCTTGGCATACCTAGAACTGATAGAAAACCATCCTGCCTTGGTTCTAGAGAACTATGATTACAGGAATATACCACCATAACTTTTTAATTTAAAGGCCTTGTCAGTCATCAGTGGGAGGAGAGGCCCTTGGTCCTGTGAAGGCTAGATGCCCCAGTGTAAGGGAATGCCAGGATCAGGAAGCACATGTGGGTGGGTTGGTAAGCAGGGAGAGAAGAGAGGGAAGAGGGGAGAAGGTAGAGGGGAGAGGAAGTTTTGGGAGGAGAAACCAGGAAAGGGGTAGTACTTGAAATGTAAATAAAGAAAGTATCTAATAAAAAATGTTGAAACTCTTTAGATGATAATGATGATGATAATAATAATAATAATAATAATAATAATAATAATAAAAACATTCATCAGGTGAAGAGCTTTACTTTTCTGTAAAACGTTTGAAAGTATTTACCATGTCTGAAAACATAGAAGGTATTCTTCTACTTAGGAAATGGTGATATCATAGTCAGTAGAATTTTATTACCTAATTGCCAAGCAGTGTATATCTTCATCCTTTGGCCTTATTTTTCACGTGTTCTTTTCTTACATCTATCATTTTGTTCTCTTCATCCTGACTTTGTTTACTTCCCCTTCATCTCACATCAGTTGCTTAGAAACTTTGATACATACAAATGGCACTGAGGTACTATCATGCCAAACACAGGCCCAGGTAGAGACCATTAACTAATAAGTACTGAGTAAGTGCCTTGTCTAGTCTAAGTCCAAAGGAAGCAGAGATGTAAATGAGATAGGCTGCGAATGCTGTCAAAGGAATGTGTAGACTTGTCCATGTTATTACATTGGAAATCCTCTTTGTAACAAATATTCCTGGGTTTTATAGGGTTTACAGAGATTCTCCTTTCAGTCCAGGAGACTGGTTCTTAGCAGAAATGTCTCCTCTCCAATATCAATCTCTGTATTAAATGGTCCTGATCATTGGCCGTGGCATCATGAGGCAGAAAGAGAATCAGGGGTTAAGGATGGTCACAGTGGGTTCTCAGGGACTCTCAGGGTTGGGACAGAGACACTTAGCGCCAGTCCAACGCTGGCAATCTCCAGCATCCGATAATCAGAACCTGCTTGATTGTGGTTGTTTACTTTGGAGGTGTACTGATAGGATTTTTTTTTTTTGACTCAGTAAGGTGCTATAGAATATTTCTTGCATATATCTTGCCCTTCTAAAAAGCAAACCAGAATTGTGGTTTTGATGTTTGAACAGAAAGTTATTTTACTGTTGCAAGACAAACAATAACAGTAACAGCAAAGGGGATGAGAGCAAGGCAGAAATAAGCAGAAAGCTATGGATGTCTCTTCCTTCTACCACCAACGCTCAGGTTTTAGGTGCTCAGGTAGGTACGTAAGTAGGAAGTGTCTAAAGACTTCACTTCCTGTTTCATCATGTCCTAAACCCTGTTCTTCCCTTGTAAGTCTCATAGTTTCTGGAAAATGTGGCTGGCTACAGGTATTAAGATCTCTTACTTGAAAATACTTTTGTAACTTTCTTTATTCCTCCTCATTAATCGAATGTAAAAACGTAAGACTAGGTGGGAAGCCTCACTAAAACTGTCTACATTGGAATTTTTATCTTTACACCATGTGATATAATTTACTCTCAGGTCTGGAAGGTATCACAGGTCATAAGTTCAGAATGGGTATGCCAAAGTCCCCTGAGTGAAATTGTTTTTTTCCCCCATTTACTATATATTTTAGCAAATTCATTCACATCTTTCATCAAGCTCTCATTTTCCATTTGTAAATGAAAACTAATCATTTATCCCATGCATCAATCTTTATTTGAAATTTCCATTTGGCAATGCCCAGCAGGTGGTAGGTACTCCATCTACCATGGTAACATCTGCTCTTTTTATGAGATAGAACCTGATATTAGGGTTATCATTCAGTTGACAATACCTCAAATGGCAAGTGTGCTTAATTCTATTAACTCTATTATCACTTTCTCAAGAAGGCTTGAAGGATATATTATTTTTTGATTCCTTGAGGGGGTATATAAGAAGGAGTGGAAAAGTTATGAGTGAAGGATGTGAGTGTCTAAAACAGTTGAAGTCATCCTTCAAAGATACACACTCAACAACATTTAAATGTCAAACTCCTAATTCTCATTATCCATCATGTTCCTGTCCTTTGCTGAGGCCATAGGAAACAGGACGTAAAATTCTGGGCCAGGGTAGTTTTATAGGTTGTTTAATTTTTTTATACCAAAAAAAAAAAAAAAAAAAAAGCAATATCCCATGGCAAGATAAAACTCAGTTTGGGAATACCTCATGAAGAGTTTTAACTAAATATTATGATCTGTAATTCTGCATGGAGTCTTCACATTTCTAGTTAGTGTAGTTTATTGTTAAGACCCACACTAGTAATTTAATAACAGCTCTGATAACTGTTCATTTGAAAACTATATATATATATATATATATATATATATATATATATACACATATATATATATATATATATATATGTGTGTGTGTGTGTGTGTGTGTGTGTGTGTGTGTGTGTGTGTGTAAAGCCACAAAGATCTTTCAAGACTTTATTTATTTATTTTTAAACAATGCCAATCTACAGATTGAAAAAAAAAAACTTCACTAACCTTACATCTGACAGAGGGCTAATATCCAAAATATATAAAGAACTCAAGAAGTTAACCTCCAAATATCCAAATAACCTATTAAAACATGGAGTACAGAGCTAAACAGAGAATTCACAACAGAAGAACCTAGAATGGCCGAGAAGCACTTAAAGAACTGTTCAAAGTCCTTAGTGATCACAGAAATGCAAATCAAAACGACCCTGAGATCGCACCTCACACCATTCAGAATGGCTGAGATCCAAAACTCAAGTGACAGCGGATGCTGGTGAGGATGTGGAGAATGAGGAACATTCCTTCACTGCTGATGGGTTTGCAA
This sequence comes from Mus minutoides, assembly GCA_902729485.2. Taxonomy (NCBI): domain Eukaryota; kingdom Metazoa; phylum Chordata; class Mammalia; order Rodentia; family Muridae; genus Mus; species Mus minutoides. The sequence goes on along the minus strand of LR751372.1, from coordinate 147,761 downwards.
AGTGGAAATCAATCTGGAGGTTCCTCAGAAAATTGGAAATAGATCGACCTTAAGACCCAGATATACCACTCTTGGGAATATACCCAAAAGATGCCCCACCATGCCACAGGGGTACCTGTTCCACTATGTTCATAGTGGTCTTATTTGTGATAGCCAGAAGCTGGAAAAAATGTAGATGTCCCATGACAGAAGAATGGATACAGAAAATGTGGTTCTTTTACACAATAGAATACTATTAGGCTCTTAAAAGGAGGACATCATGAATTTTGCAGGCAAATGCATGGAACTAGAAAATATCATCCTGAGTGAGGTAACTCAGACCCAAAAGGACACACATGGTTTGTACTCACTGTTAAGTGGATATTAGCCAAAAAGTATAGCATACCTAGGGTACAACCCACAGAGTGTAAGAAGTGTAACAAGCAGAAAGGCCAAATTGAGGATGCTTCAATCACACTTAGAAGGGGGAAGGAAAAGATCACAGGAGGCAGAGAGAAGAAGGGACATGGGTAGCCGGGCGTGGTGGCGCACGCCTTTAATCTCAGCACTCGGGAGGCAGAGGCAGGCAGATTTCTGAATTCGAGGCCAGCCTGGTCTACAAAGTGAGTTCCAGGACAGCCAGAGCTACACAGAGAAACCCTGTCTCGAAAAACCAAAAAAAAAAAAAAAAAAAAAAAAGAAGGGACATGGGTGGGGGGAGGGGAAGAGGGGAACAGGAGCAGGTATGAGGGGAAGACAGAAGAAAAGCTCTGAGGTCCAAGAGAATTAATGGAAATAAGCAGCCTCTGGGTGGGAGAACCCTCTAGAAAGAACCAGAGACCAAGGAGGTGAGAGACTCTTAGGACTCAATGGGGGTGATCTAGGCCAAAATGTCCAACAGTGGAGAGAGGGAACTCAAAGAGTCAACCTCCAATAGAAAGACAGGGCCTCAAGTGGAGGCCCTTCAGTCAAATTTTCTGACCCAGAATTCTTCCTGCCTAAAAGAACTGCAGGGACAAAAATGAAGAAGATAGTGAAAGAAAGGAACCCCAACTTGGGATCAATTTCATGGGGAGGCACCACAGCCTGACACTATTACTGATGCTGTGATGTGCTTACAAACAGGAGCCTAGTATGGCTGTCCTCTGAGAGGTTCTACCAGCCGCTGGCTGAGACAAATGCAGACACTTACACCCAACCATTGGACTAAAGTTAGGGACCCTTATGGTTAAATTTGGGGGAGGATTGAAGCAAGTGAAGGGGGAGAGCCATGCCACAGGAAGACCAGCACTCTCAACTAATCCAGACTCCAGGGAGCTCCCAGAGACTGATCCATCAACCAGGAACATACATGAGTCATTCTGATGTCCCTCGAACATATATAGCAAAGGTCTGCCTGGTATGGCCTCAGTGGGAGAAGACATGCTTAATCCTGGAGAGACTTGAGGCTTCAGGGAAGTGGGAGAGGTCTGGTGGCAGAGGAGCACCCTCTCAGAGGCAAGGGGGAGGAGGAATGGGATGAGGAACTGTGGGAGGGGGACTAAAAGAGGGGCAATGACTGTAGTGTAAATAACATTATTAATGTAATTAAACAACCCAACAACAACACATCGATGAGTTTGGAACTGAAGCCTCTGTATTTTTCCATACCTTCCTCTGCAGAGAACACGGTTGTCACCGGGCTAAAGGGTCCTTCACCTTTGTTATTGTAAACTCCCACTTTAACTTCATATGGCGAAAAGGGCACAATGCTTTCATTCCTAAAGACGTATCTTGGGTTATCTGGGGATGTCACCACTGTCTGGATCCAGGTGGTAACCCCAAGTGGGCGGAAGGCAACCACATACCCAAAGCCTCCTCCATTTTGTAGTTCTTCAGGGACAGGCTACAAGAAAAGACTTTAAATCACCTTCACACATAACGTCAGAACAGGGCAAAAACTGACAGGAAATATCATTTGTGGACTTGAAAGTCATTAAATAGTGATCTATATGGAATTGATCAAATGCATCTTTAAAATGAGAAAAAGCATCATGGGACAGTCGGGTGAGCTGCTCTTAAATAGGCATATGTCTCACATTCACAGACATCCAGATAATGAACTTGCATCATCTTTGATTATTCAGACATTAGAATAGAACATGGTTTAAATCTGAGTTTCTAATAACATAAACTCTCATTTAAGCAGATCTATTATTTTAAGACATATAAGAACAATCAAATTCATAAATGCTAAATTGTATAGAAAGGATCATACTTGGACATTTTGACAGTATAAAAAATTACAGAGAAAAAGGAAGTTAATACAATGCACAAAACTCAAAGTTATATGATTAAGTAAACATTTCTAGCTATAATCCACCATGGGAAAATGGCATTTTACTTGTTAGCATCTGCAAATTACAGATAATTTAGCTCTAGTGTCCTTTAAGTGTTAAATTCATTGTTATAGTATTTTCTAATTGTGACATGAAGCTAAGAGAATGGCCAAGAAGAAACTAGACACTCAAACACATGATGGTCTATGTGTCATCGATTGGAAACACAGGGTTGCATAGAAAATTAAGGGTAAACAAGAGTGAACTGTTAACACCTGCTTCTCAGAACGATGTCAAGAGCCAAGTGATTTTGATCAAGCTGTTTATTATCTCCTGGCTTTGCAATTTTCATAGACACCACCTTACAAGAATGGAATGAAAACAGTATGTGCAAATGAACAGAAAAGTAGTTAGCACAGGATGCAGCAGGAGTGGGGCAGCACCATTGGCATCAACACCTCTAGCACCATAACATCATGATCGCCATCACTTGCTATAGCATGATGGACCAGCTTCAGGACCACCAGAGTTATAGGTACCACTATAATTACTACCAACAACATCAATATTAGCAGCAAAGCTACAAGATGCACCAGCATTTTCATCAGTGCTGGAACTGCTCGAATTAGCAGTATCTATTATTCCAACCATATAATATCACTACTAGTAAAAAGCATCCTGCATGACCCACACATCATTATTCCTAGATCTTCTACTATCACCAATGCCACAAACTCTACAGAAACACCAACAGCACCACTACTCCTGACAACACCAACACCACCCAAACCACCAGAATCAATACAGACTGTTCTACCAGAACCACCGGCATTACAGACAACACTTCTAGTTACACTGATACCACCAACAGTATGACCAGCAGAACTGTGAGCACTCCTACCATTTATACTACCAACAGAAACAATACTAGAAATACCATGACTTAGGCCACTAGTGATATCAACAGTTCCACAAGTATCATCATGAGGATTGATAGCACTAAAATAAAGAGCAGAATCACCCCCATTACCACCAAATGCACTATACCAGAAGTAACTTGATTTGGTTTGGCTACACAACCCTGTGTACTGGGACCACTAATTTGATCAGTACTATTACCATTAGTATCTTTGGTAAAATATGACTACCAGTACCACCATCAATGCTGTTATAACACAATGCCACTAGCTCCATCACCAGGACTAGAACTACCAATGCTGTCATTACAACCACTAGCAGAATCAACATGACCAGCACTACTGCCAGAGACATTAAAACATCCTCACTAACACCTAGCACAATTATCTACATTGCCACCAAGACTATTAGCATGACTTCTGCTACTATTATCAATACCACCCCCTACTACCATCAGCATTATCACCACTGATGCATAGTGACACAGCCAGTGCTATGGATATTATCTGTGACACCAACAGTTCTATCACTATCAACTTCAGCATAAGTACCACAAGAATCACTAAAATCAGCAGGAGTATCAGTGTCAACACTGCCATTCATACTACCACTAGCACAGAGTGTATGAACCATTAGTAATCTCACAAACATCAGCACCATCAACAATATCAGTGTCAGCACCAGATCCTTGTCCTGTTACTACTAACAGACTCAACAGTTCCCCAGACATGAACATCATTAGTGACATCAAGAGCGGCAACAGTAGCCCCTTCAGCAACATGATCAACAGTTCCACCCTTCCACCTGGGCAATCCACTTACCAGTCCTAGAACACAATTAGCAACAGCTCTAGTTTTCTCGCCATCAGCATCACTGAGCAGTACCACTCTTGGCACTAATGTTACCAGTATGTCACAATAACCAGGACCAATACCAGCATCAGTGCTACCAGCATCTAGACGAGCACCACAGCTACTGTCACCAACAAAAGCAGCAGCACCACCACCATCATCATCATTTTCATCATCGTAGTTGCCATCGTTATCACTGCTGTCATCACATGGATGGAGGCTGTGAAGATTGGATGAGGAGAAATATCCTGGTGGGAAAGATGTGGCCCAGACACTTACATCCCAGGTTATCACTAGTTCCGATCGGCTTCCACCTCCTCCGCTGACCTCAGAAGGTGCGATTTCTGGAGCTGGGTGGGTCAGAGACACAGAGACAAAACCCTACTTTTATTCGGTAATATCTGAAAGGAGACTCATTTACTTATTTGCAATATCATTGAGTTTTGTCATCGACACGCTATAAACACATTATACAGACGGATGCGAATATGGACATTTCTGTGTCTTATTAGTAAGATCATCAAAACTATACTCATAGGCATTTGTAAAACATTCTGGCAAAGCCATCAAATTATATTATTTACAGGAAGTCATAAATAATTCAGAAATCTCTATAATAGTAAGAAAAAAAATATAACCCAAATGAAAGCTACTTCGCCACTAGGGTGACAGAAATATGAGGAAAGGTGAATTCCCAGGACATACAGGGAATCAGGATGGCCAGGAATCTTCCAGATGGAGAAGGAAGTCTCAGCAGGGTGCAGGCTCTGGAAAGAGCCACACAGACTGGAAACCTCAGGTCCTGCTAGGAAGTGTTCTTGGTGAAACTCCCACAGATGTCAGCTCTCTCGCTCATGATGAGAACCTTTGGGTTAGTAAATCCTAAGATGAAACTAGAATCTAAATTCTATGGTGGGCCTTTGTAATGCACACAGCTGTATTTTCTGGATGCGTGACAGATGGACCCTGCATACACATTGTATGAACAAATGAGGATGAGAGCCAGTATGCACGATGCCTGTTTCCCACAATACCTAGCAAAAACAGTCGGTATGTACTATCCTGAGTAAAAAGGCATTATTAAAATTGTGCAACTACAGTCCATGCCTCCTTTGGCTCCGTGCCTAAAGCGATATATTTGCTGTATCACGTGTCTCATTTTAATCAATACCACTGATTGTGGAAAGGGAAGTCTTGATGCCCCCCCTCCCTCCCGCTGCTCCCCAGGAGCTTCTCTAAATGAACAGTAGGTTTAACTGCTAATTTTGAGTTTTGATGCTAGCATATTTTTAGAATTATGAAAGTAGCCTTGTGGCACATGTTTATTGTTGGCTCATATAAATCCTTAGCATGATGCTTTTGTGCTCTAACACTCTGGGGTCATGAATGGCTACTAGTCTATTGGTTGTGTACATTTGCTGGGTGTGGTGGCAGAATGTGGTTTTGCAGCGTCAGAGCTGCCCGTGGTGTTAGCAGACCAATTTTTCAGCGCTTCTTATAAATTAAAACAGTGTTTCTTCTGCTAATGGGTAACTATGTCAGATAGTAATTATAACCTTAAGTGACTAAACCATATTCACTCAACACACACTAACAGCTGTCTACGACTGACTGAACTCTTGGAAATGTCACACAACATCAGAATCTCGTAGGTGTTTCTTTTGATAAATGCCATACAGCAAAGCCTGCCATTAGAAAGGTCATATTAATGTGACAATGGATTATGGAGACAGATCAGTGGCTGGGAGACCAGAGCTAATAGAAATACACATCCTGGTAAATCTATTAACCCATTACTCAGAAAACAAAGCACTAACCTGCCTCTTCAGTCCTTACTTTTTCTGAGGGTAAACTGGGTTCTCCACCTCCGATTTTGTTACTGGCTACAATGCGAAATTCATATTCCACCCATGGGTTTAATTCCACGACAGTAGCTGTATGTGTCTTGCCATCAATGACCTCAGGCTCTACAGGAAGGTTAGATAGTTCAGACAGTAAGAGCCTGCCTACTCCAGTGCGTAGTTGAGACATATTTTTCTAAGTAGCTGCCATTTGACTCCCACCTACTTTACCTGTTCTGACAGTTTGCCAGCCCACTGAGAAAGGCGTCCTAGCTTGGACTGCATACGATATAACTGGGCTGTGACTGTCAGTGCCTTCCGTCCAAGAGAGCTGGGCTGTTGTGTCTGTAATTTCATCTACCTTCACATTTTCCGGTGGCCCAGGTGAACCTAACAGAGGCAAGAACACAGAGAGCATCCCATAACCGCCATCATCTTCTACCAAAAAGGCTCACGTCATTACTTTAATACCTCCAACTGATCCCACTTTCAAAAGCACTTAAGGGAAGAGGCCATTTAACTGGCAATAAAGCTACCACTTTTTGCACGGTCCCATTGTTATATCTGAGACCTAGATAGGAAGCCGTGATTCACAACACGCATCTACTTACTGAGGCTCTATTCAGCACTACCCCTGAACCTTTCTAAATTCAGCACCCTCTGCACCTTTGTCGTGTCACTGTCCTCTGCTTCGGCTGGGATGCCTTACTGTGAAACATATCTTGGCTTGCTACCTCAATGTATTTTATTCTGTGATATAATTTGGACATTTGTTTTTCAGCCTAACAGTGAATCGGTAACCTAGATAACAACCAAGGTTGGTGAATTTCCCCATCACCCTGGATAATGCCTCTTCTTGTGTAGACAGACATGCACGTACCCATTAGATACATTTGCTGAATTAATGACATACTCAAAAACACATTGGCTTGGCAGCAGCTATGGAATGCCAATTATAGCAAGTCTTATTTGAAGGGGGAAGAGCTGAGGTTTTCATTTCTTTGAATAAACACATTCTTATTGTCATACCCTCTGGCTGATGGGTGTCATGGACATTCTTGTAGAGTATCTCACTATGGCTTTCCGCCAGTGAGGAATGCTCCTGGACAGCATTGTGAGACAACCTAAAAGGAATGCTTACTTACCCCTCACGATGAGCTCGGCTGCAGAGGAAACGCTGTCCACCCCTGTCTGCACCATACATACGTACTTCCCACTGTGTTTCAGTTGAATGTTTCTGATCATTAAATCACCAGATGAACTCTGTTGGGGAAACAGGTGATGAAACAATATCACACTTAAAAAACACAAAGGATCTTGAAGGGGAGGCAGTCCATGTTTAGAGAAAACAGTGTGGGAAGCATCAGGAGACGGGAATCATAGGTTGCATACAAACTAAGACAAGTTCAAGAGTATGCATGACGGCAGGTAGATCTCTATATGCATAGAAAGCATTTCTCTGGGTATTTATGGTTTCAAATATAAACGAGGGCAGAGATTTTAGTCACTCATTCTATTTGCTTCCACCAGGCGACACTTCTTTTTATATCCACTGCTTAGCACCAGCTCAGTTTTCTTTCTGGTTGCAACCCTACTGCAATTATCTGCCTGAGAAGAGGAGGAAGCATTTGGGTACCTGGTGGGAGATAAATACAGTGCAGCAGGGGGATTACCACGGTTGAAACATTTTTCTTTCTCCACATATTGGAGCTTAAAAGACCAAAGTCATCTAATTCCTTTAAAAGCTACAGAACTTAGAGCAAGGAAATATGAATCCCCTCAAAAGAAAGAAAGAGGGAGAGGGGGAGAGAAAGAGAGAGAGAGAGAGAGAGAGAGAGAGAGAGAGAGAGAGAGAGAGAGAGAGGAAATTAAAACACTTTAAACCTTATAAATAACAATTTTCCAGAAGACATTTTTTGGCATCCCCTGATACCAATTAATGGAACGAATTTGAATCTAAATGCTCAACTTTAAAAGGTCCTCATTTAAAGAGACTATAAATTCACATTCATAAAATGACTAAGAGCGGGTCAGTTTCCCACGTTAGTGGAAATAAAGGCTGACATATGAGCATCTGGAAGATGAAGCCCTTTGAAAAGGATCCTCACTTCACATTCAACCCTGGAGAGGGGAAGGGCCAGTGCTTATCTTATTAATTGAAAGAAACTTTACTCTTGGGTACCTAGAATTTGTGGCAAGAGAGACTCAACTGTTCTGATTTGAGGTAGTTCCGTGAAACCCTGTTCCGGCTAATATTTTTTACATTGCTCTCCATGCTTACAGCTGTTAATGGACTGTGTATTCTCCACTGGTTGGATCATACAGCTTTAGATGGGATTTCTGGGGTATGGGAAGAAGCGGCTGCCAGGTGATTGATGGCTATAATTAAATGATAATCCAGAAACTGTTCAGTTTGCACATTTTACTCTCATCCAGTTGAACTTGGTTGTTTTCCTCCCTCCCTCTCTTCCTCCTTGGGGTTATTTAGAAATGTCTTCCCTGGAGGAAACCATCCCCGCATGCTGACCTTTCCAAACTCCTCTGGTTTTATGAGCTCTGCATACTCACAGGAGGGTGGCTATCATCTCCATAGAAATGTCTTCTTCTTAACAAAGCCTGGCGATTGGTGACTGGATGGAAACTCTATTCTTCTGTCTTTACTTTCTTATTTTGAAATAGGTTAGAGAGAATTTAGATGGACTTTTATACACAGTCATCTGGGATCTATCTTTTAGACACCCTGGCTGCGGCTGGCTCTAGAATGAGTAAGGAAGAGATTGGAGTTGGGAAGACTTCTGTTGGCTTTTGGTACTACTGAGTAAAAAAAAAAAAAAAAGAAAAATAGCCAAGCTTGAGCATAAATAACCCCAAATAATGCCAAAAACATTTCATCTGAAGAGGATATATAATAATTAAATAAATGTTTTAAAATTTCTTTATTTTTATTTTATGTGTATGAATGTTTGGCATACATATACATATGTATACCATGTGCGTTGTCTGTGGAGGCCACAGCATTTCGGAGTTGGAAGTGGTATTATAAATAGCTGTGAGCTGCCATGTTGGTGCTGAAAACTGAATTGGGGTCCTTTGCAATAATAGCAAGTTTCTTTCTTTCTTTTTTTTTTTAAACTCCTGAAGCATCACTTTAGTCCCTAAAACTATTAATCATTTTGGTCTACAAAACAGAACAAAAGATGCAACTAAGGTGTGTAGGCAATGGGAGTCATCAATTAATTTTCTCAGAACTATCATAAATTAAGTGGAGGAATCTTTAATTGAAAAAGAAAATTTTGCAAAAATTAAGAGGGATTCTTCATCTTAATTTCATCCATTTCAGTAAAATCTATTTGTGCTGGTCCTTTTTCAATGCTTCTTTTTTTAAATAGCAAAACTACACATACTGCTTCTTCTTTCAGAGTCACTGAAGGACAGACTCCTCTCTTGCTTTCTCAGACATGTAGTTAAGCCAGACTCACAAGGAACAGAGATGCGGAACAAGCTATGTTTATAACTTAGAATGTACAATACAGGTGAAATATAACCATTCTGCACATACTGTGTACAGACAAATACAAATACCAGAAACACTTTCAAGATCAGCTGCAGATATGTAATGGGAACAATTGCTGTCGGGGCAAAGTATTTACATAGCTACTCCTTGAACCTCTTCAAATATCAACTAACACAGAGTTATATGTATATTATATTTCCCATTAATTCCACTCTTATGCTATGCTCCCAAGAAGTGCATGTTTGTATCCAGTAAAAGAAATTTATAGGTAAAACAAAGAAACCCAGTGTTCACATGTCCACCTTTGCTAATGAATTACTTAATGAAATACTATCTGGCCATAAATAAAAGACACACACACACACACACACACACACACACACACAACCACCAAACCCAGACACTATTGCATATGCCAGCAAGATTTTGCTGACAGGACCCTGATATAGCTATCTCTTGTGAGGCTATGCCAGTGCATGGCGAATACAGAAGTGGATGCTTACAGTCATCTATTGGATGGAACACAGGGCCCCTAATGAAGGAGCTAGAGAAAGTACCCAAGGAGCTAAAGGGGTATGCAATCCTATAGGAGGAACAACAACATGAACTAACCAGTACCTCCCAGAGCTTGTGTCTCTAGTTGCATATTTAGCAGAGAATGGCTTAGTCAGCCACCAATGGGAGGAGAGGTTCTTGGTCTTGCAAAGATCATATGCCCCAGTACAGGGGAATGCCAGGGCCAGGAAGCAGGAGTGGTTGGGTTGGGGAGCAGGGTGGGGAGCATAGGGGACTTTTGGGATAGCATTTGAAATGTAAATGAAAAAAAAAAAAGAGTATATCATGCCAGGCAGTGGTGGCACACGCCTTTAATCCCAACACTTGGGAGGCAGAGGCAGGCGGATTTCTGAGTTTGAGGCCAGCCTGTTCTACAGAGTTAGTTCCAGGACAGCCAAGGCTACACAGAGAAATCCTGTCTCAAAAACAAAACAAAACAAAACAAAAAAGTATATCACTTAAAAAAAGAAAACATCCAATAAAAGATACCTATATAATTAAAAAATATATAAGAATGTCCTGAAAAGCCTAAATAAAATTAGTCAAAATTCAGCAATACTGATCTTCGCAGACTATTTCTCAAGATATTTATCCAATGCTGCATCAAATTAGAGAATAGATAGAAACATGCTGATTATTTTCTAAAGGAATGGTGTACAGGCTGCTTGCGGCACTGGTAGCAGTGAATGCAGTACAACACAGACCCATAAACTTAAGAACTTAAGAAACTGTTACTGCTAATTGTCTTCGAAACTTGGTCATGCATTTCTTAAGAGTGCATTACACAGATGACAGTGCCATATTCAAATGTCACACAAAATCAATATATGCATGCTTTTCCTATTTGTATGCCTGTATCTCCTCAAGTTTATGTTAGCGAGTGGCTTCTACCATGTTATTTCTAAATGAAGACCATCTGATAACTTCAGAACTTGCATGTGCTTGATGGTGACTCGGTAGGTGAGACATAATGATTATTCATGATGTTTTAACACATCAGTGAAAACTATAGAGTTTTAGAATTATTTACCAAACAAGGGAAATTTCTTAACTGATTATTAAAGGAACTTTACATCTTGGGTCTTCCTCACATATCACTGCTTGTCCTTGACATGCAGCAACACACCCTCATGCTACATTGAGAAAGGACTTGAGGAAGACCTCAGCCTTACTGGCTATTTAATTTCAAAATAATCTGCATAATAGAAATGTGGTCTCTTAAATAGCATTCTTTTTACTTTATTTTGTACTTTAAAAGTTGTACTCAAGTGCAAATGAATCCAGGAATTTAATATAAGGCTAGATACATTGAATCTCATATGAGAGAAAGTAGAGTATTATCCTGACATAGGAAGAGACATTCTGAAAAGAACACCAGTAGCACAGACTCTGAGAATGACAATAAGCAAATAGGACATCATAAAACCGAAAAGCCATATGGCAAAGGCCACCATCATTCGGGCAAAACAGCTGGCTATATAATGGGAAAAGAATTTTACCAAATACACATCTGATATAGGACTAATATCTAAAATATTTAAAGCACTGAAAAAAATGGTCATCAGGAAAACAACCCAATTACAAAATGGGGAACAGATCTAAACAGAGTTCTCAAAGTTAAAACATAAATAGCTGAGAAAAATTTGAAATGTTCAACAACTTTATACATCAAGGAAACACAGACAGAAACTACTTTGAGATTTCATCTTACCCTAGTCAGTATGGCTAAGATCAATAAAACAAGTGACAGCTCATGTTAGTGTGGATGCAGGGAACACTCATCCACTGACAGTCTGAGTGCAGAGTTATACAGTCAATATGGTAATCAGTGTGGAGGCTCCTCAGGAAGTTGTGAACAGATATTCCTTAAGATTCATCTACATCACTCTTAGGCATATGTGCAAAGGACTTTATATCCGAGTACAGAGACACTTGCTCAACTGTGTCCACTATATAACATTCTTTAATTATAGTATGGCTTCTAACGTATTTCAAAAGTAATCAGAACCCCACTCCCCAAATAAACAATTACAGATGAAGGAGGAGTGATCAATGAAAAGGAAAGTGATGATTATAGTTTTGCTCAGGCAAATAGTGTGTTCAACTTTGTATGGAATTCCTGGAAGCTCTTAAGAACTAATTTGGAATGTTATTGTATGCAAAATCAGGCTGCCAAATTTGGCATATAAGAAGGACTGTATGTATCATAAGGATAAAAAAATTAGACTAAAATATAACTGTCTTCTCAAAACATATTTTGTTTGAGTGAGAGTTCATATTCTATTGTAAAAGTTAGTTGCATGCTAACATATTTCATGGCAAAAAATTAAAACCATTTTCAAACTGTAAGTTTAGGAGAGCGGCACAGGAGGAACAGATAAAACATAAGTATCTGTATTTTAAAGATCTTATCTTTAAAACATAGAGATCTAAAGTATATTTTTCTTGACAGATAAATTAAAAAAAATTGTAAAACCCACAGAAGGAAATTTGAAGAATACTGTGACTAATTTATAATTCTATGTTTGGCCAAAAAATACCAACACTGACATTAAAAAAATGGATAAACTTGTCAATTTATAATAGCCAATGTGATGAAACTAATATTCCTGGAAAATGGCTTTAAATGATACAACTAAACAAGGGGGATTAGACAAAAACTAAAAAAGTATAATCAAGTAATTTTGTTTGTCTACTCTTAATATACTGGGTGTGCTGGCCATAATAAGTAAGGGAGAAGGGAAAACATGATTGCTGTCCCCAGAACATATTTGATAAAGTATCATTGTGGGATACATCAAGAAAAGTTAGCCACAAAAGCATCAGAAACAAATAAAGTCATACAAATCACCATCAAGTCTGTGAATTTAATAAGAGCCAAGGGATTGATCACCAATTCCAGGAAATCCTTAAAATATTGGAAATAGAATTGATAAGTTGAGAAATACTATTGAAAATATTTTAAGATTTGCGACATCACAGTATTAAATTATTTATGGCATCTTCTGAATCGAAATAGTTATAGCATATGCCCTACCCTGCCCCTCTCAAGCCTCTGAAGTTGGTAGCCTTTTCTTTGATTATTATGAGATGGTATTTGATGTGTGTGTGTGTGTGTGTGTGTGTGTGTGTGTGTGTGTGTGGTGTGTGTGTGTGTGTGTGTGTGTGTGCACAAATTTTGCTGAATTTGTTTTTGTTGCTCTTCTTATATGCCTTCAGGTCTGACCACTCGGCATTTGACAACCAATAAGAGAGTTCTTTCTCGGAGATACTTCTTTTCCTTCTACCAGCAATTTTAGCTGCCTGTAGTTTTGGGGTGGGCTTCTATTTGAAAATTCCCCTTGCACATTAACCAATTATTCAAATTAATTAAAAAAGCATTTTAGGTTGCAAGCCAACTTATCATATAACATTTCAAATTATAAGTGCTCCTAATGAAACTGTAATTTAGAGCACACTCAGATACAATGAAACTATTTTATACATTTTGACAAAGTAAATACTGGCCTTTGAACAGCCAAAGATATCTAACTTTGTTTTTCAATATGATAAAAATAGTTTCTGCATTTTGTGGCTGATTATGGGATGGATTCCTGGGTGCCACCAAACACAGACACTATTACATATGCCAGAAAGATTTTGCTGATAGGACCCTGATATAGCTGTATCTTGTGAGGTTATGCCAGTGCCTGGCAAATACAGAAGTGGATGCTCACAGTCATCTATGGGATGGAACACAGGGCCCCCAATAGAGGAGCTAGAGAAAGTACCCAAGGAGCTGAAGGGGTCTGCAACTCTAAGAGGAGTAACAAAATGAACTAACCAGTACCCCCAGAGCTTGTGTCTCTAGCTGCATATGGAGCAGAAGATGGCCTAGTAGGCCATCATTGGAAAGAGAGGTCCTTAGTCTTGCAAAGATTATATGCCCCAATACAGAGGAATGCCAGGGCCAGGAAGCAGGGGTGAGTGGGTTGGAGAGCATGGCAGGGGGTGGGGAGGAGTACAGGGGACTTTCGTGGTAGCATTTGAAATGTAAATGAAGAAAATATCTAATAAAAAATTGTAAAAAAAATAATTTCAAAACAGATTTCAAGAATTTTAGGGGATACTTTAATATATTTGTGACTGCACTTTAGGGTTTACATAAATCTGTTATGTTCTCATTTGAATAAAGCTTCAGTCTGACATTCAGCTTAAAGAAATATTTGCTTATGTCTCTTTACTCTTTACTTTCATAAGATTTGTCTTCACAAGAGATACAGTCCTCATTTGGTGGTCATGCTTTATTCATGCTGCCATTGCTTTCTGTCAGCACCACACTGAACTGTGTTTAAGAATGAAGCACAGTGAGAGTAAAGTCAGAATCAAAACATCAATGACACGTTTGAGAACCCACTAGAACTGCAAGTACTAGCATTGAACCAGACTTTGATGCATTTATTTTTACTTACAATGCTAAGCATCCTACTGCTTTTACATTACCTTATTCTTTTACTATTTTAATAAGATATCTAAAAAATATTGATATTTTATTCCTTAGATACAGTCATTTTTGTTTATCAGAGATTGTAATTCTAGATTGCTCCATGATTTTAAGAAGTTTTGTACATGCAGCTATGTATAAAATAAGATTATTTTGTGAGGGCATTTTGTTAACCCCTGTGATGGTAGATAAAAATTTATCTATAGATTTTGGTTGCTTTTTCTCTTTTTTTGGATTCATTAGCTTTCACTGTTGCTTGCATACTCAATTTAGAGCTCATAGAATTCTTCTTTATTCAATATAGTTATGGAAACCAACAGGTTACATATCCATGATATGATGTATTGGATTATCTAAATAAAGCAACACAGGACTAATAATTTTGCAATAAATTCACAGAAGCACTAATATTCTTTGTGTACAGTCTGTATGGTTTTGTATTTGTGTTTTTCTGTTTATCTAAACGTGTAGCTTCCCCTTCTTTATCAAATAGCAGGAGCCAGTAGTGTTAAACCTTCATTTGCCTCAGCCCCTTTCTTATTTTTCTTAAAATTTCTATGTCCAAGCTCAGAAGTGGGTTTCTCAGTTTTCTAGAAATAAAGTGACTTCTCAAAATTGCTAGTTATAGGCTTACTGGAAGAGGGAAGCTAAGAGAGGCAAAATCTGTTCCAATAATTGACAGAGAAGGGTAAGGCAGCAGAGAACATTCTGTAATTCACACAGATTTGAGTTTCTTCTTATAGGTACTGTATTATAAAAATAATGGAACTTGAAAAACTCTTAAGCAACTACTATCACACTTGAGTTATTTGAGATACAATCCTAAATGGGACCAACAATCCTTATATGTATGGAGCTGACAGCTAGAAGCCAGGGAGTAATCAAATGACTACACAAATTGGTGTAAAACTATAGTGTAAGAAAGGTTACATCATCCAGAAAGAATCTATACTTTTTTGAGGTTTGTCTCTAAACCGACAAGAGAGCTAAACTTTGTAATAAAGGCATATGCTTTCTAGGAAAAGAAAAGAAAAAGCTCTACCTCAGGGTACATGTGCAAAATCCAAGGCATGTGAGGGGCCAACCTACAAGAGTGAGTCACAATGACAAAGGTATCTGAGCAAATCTGCAGCAAAAGGATCTCAGGGTATACCATGGTGCAAATTAACAGCATCCCGGTTTGACAGCAAAGCATCAACTTGATTGGCACAGGAATCAGCTAAGAGACACGTTCATAGTTATTTCTTCTGAGAAGTTAGTAGACACTTCCTGGAATAGGAAGCACAATCCAGTGGTGGCTCAGATATAAAGGAGCCCAAGGAATAGGCACCTGCCTGATTGCCTAGGCTTCTTGTCGGTAAACATGTCTTCTATATCATTGTGTCGTTTGCCTACAGATACTACTGTCCCTCTCCAAGAGCAGAATTTGATTTCTTCAGCCTTCTAACAGGACTGAAGATAAGAGAATCTCCAAAACTCTTTCAGACCTTTGGTGCCAGATGGGCACTGCTGGACATCTATCTTTACGGATTGAGAGGTTCCCAGGTTCTCAGCCATTTTGTACAACCCAGCTCTTATCATGTAAGCCATTGTAGAACACTCTCTTTCCTAATCTGTAGTCATTACAATGGCTCCTTTAAAGACTCTAGATAACACACCAGGAAAATAGAAGTGCATTATAGCTGATGTTGTTTAACTTTACCTCCACAATGATAGTACTTTTTCTGTTTGGGGTGGCTATATTTATTTCTAAGTTTTGCTCTAATCTCTCACATCCCACTTTGTTTTGTTTCCAGTTTTCATGGTGGTGGAGTTGCAACCAGGGTTGTTCAAGGCTTAGCATGTGTTCTGCCAGAGAGGTATAACCCTAACCTCTAGGACTACTTTCAATTATTTGGATAATTTTTTTTTATTTTTACCCCAAATGAACACTGTTGTTTCCAGAACATCTTACTGGTATACTCGTACATGGGTTTAGAAGCAAAATAATTCTCTTGAAAATTAATATTAAAAAATAAAAAACAGAAGAGAATAATTAGCTTCCCTCTATAGATAATGTAGCTAGCATTTGATGCAACTTCACAAAAAGAAAATCACACACTCATCACAAAGTAAACAGTACATGAAGTAATAACCCGTATCAGGTAAAAAAAACACCATTACTATTAATGACAGGTTATATAAAATTACATTATTGTTCTGCCATATGCTAAGAATTGAGGTATAACATACACTTTGGAACTGGGGTTACTTCTTATACTGCCAGTGAGTCACAAACTTTGAGTATAATGTATTATTGGCATAAGCTATTTCCTTAGGATACACTGAAGATGGTTATGTGGTGCCAAGGCTCCCAAAGAACAAATTTTCCAGTTTAAGGAGGAAGAAACACATTCTGAGAGCTCTTTTTAGAAGCTCTCAGGAGGCCAGATTGAGTGATGGCCTTCTCTTTTCATCACTATACACAGCCCGTGATTTTCAAATACTAACACCACACATAAGTTTTATCCAGGCACCTTGAAAACAGTGGAGGTTGTACAGTCCTTTTGGAACCTGGCTGTTTTTCTTTTCTCCAAAAGTTCCTGAAGGAGTTAGTAGAGACAAACCAAAATTCAACATTCGTAGCCAAACAAATTTCACCTTGTCTCCCATCAACTCCAGAGGCTACATCAAGGTCACCTTCTTTATAAATGCACAATGCCTATTCAAGGAAAGAAAAATCAGCAGGCATTCAGCCATTCAAGTAAGTCTGATTGTAGTAAACAGTCTTAATTCTTCTGACTGATAAATGTTTTCTGCTGTCACCTGGTTGTCTGAACAGGTGCTATGGAAGGCAGGTAGGACGCAATATGCTAATATAAAAATTGTTCAACATTCTTTGGTGCCCAGAAACTAGAATAATCATTTTCTTTCATGAGGTAGAATCTCAGGATGCCCCTTCTGAAGAGTTCTGAACAAGTGACATATTTAAGAGCACATAACTTGGTTGAACACTTTGTGCATATTTTAGGTTTTTCACAATGCTTGAGTTACCTCACAGTTATCAGCTTTTAAACATCAAGCTTCTAGGGAACACTTTTCCTTTCAGAACAATGTGACATGTTCACATAATACCTCGCTGTCACAGAGCTTCTAAGAAGAACGACTCTGTACTGTCTCAGAATGTCAACTCAGTGTTTCCTACCCTTGACGCATTATAACAACACTTTTGTAACTTTTATGACGTCTCGGTTCTCTGTTGTTTGATCTTTTCTTAATCTGTCTACTTTTGCTAAACTTAGTTTAATATGGAAATTGTTATTGTGAATGTGACTTAAGGCTTAAATGTGAATCTGATCAACCAAATATTAGATCTGCGATGGAATTAAGGTAATGAATATAAAATGATGCCATTGAACACTGTCTGAGCACATGGAAAAGGGAATTATCTGGCTACTGTCATATTTTCTGAGACAGAGACCTTTGCTTGGTTAATAAAAGGAGATTATCAAGTATTAGATATTGATGATCAGAAACTCAACCATTCTTCAAGAATTAAACTAAATAGTTGAAGTAAAATAGAAATTAAGACATCTTTTTTCTGTATGCTATAATTGATGCTGTCATTCAGTTTATGGTCTAAGTTTCAGAAAATTGCTGATATTCTGTTTAGTTATTGTTATTATGTTATTATTGTTATTACATATTATATATTAGATATGTCATGAACATATTATATTTTATATGTATAATTAATAATTGTTTTAATGATATTATTATATTGTTATTACTTCATTTTTAACCACTTAAATTAATTAATTTTCAATATTGCTTGTTTTATAAATTCACTTGAAGAATGTTTTAAAAACTGCCAGAAGTGTTCAGGTTCAATGCCAGGAAATTTCATTAGAATGAACTGGAAAGAAGGGACAACTCACATGGCTCAAAACAGCAGTGAAGGTCAACATCATTAAACCTCCTGGGATTTTAAATATCGAAAACTCTTTGTTTGTGGAAGTACAAAAATTGAGATAACTATCAAGTCCCCTCAACTTTAAAAGTCTAAACTTTATACCTAATTCTTTTTTTAAAGATATTTTCTTTATTTACATTTCAAATGCTATCGCAAAAGTTCCCTATGCCCCACCCCCCAGCCCAGCTCCCCTACCCACCCACTCCTACTTCTTAGCCCTGGTGTACCCCTGTACTGGGGCATATAAAGTTTGCAATACCAAGGGGCCTCTCTTCCCAATGATGGCCAACTAGGCCATCTTCTGCTACATATGCAGCTAGAGACACGTGCTCTGGGGGTACTGGTTAGTTCATATTGTGGTTCTACCTATAAGGTTGCAGACCCCTTCAGCTCCTTGGGTACTTTCTCTAGCTCCTCCATTGGGGGCTCTATGTTCTATCCTATAGATGACTGTATCCACTTCTGTATTTGCCAGGCACTGGCATAGCCTCATATGAGACAGCTATATCAGGGTCCCTTCAGTAAAATCTTGCTGGCATATGCAAACTGACTTTTAACTTAATTCTACACTGCAAATTTAAAACATTGTAAATTATTTAAAGTGTGAATTGTTAACCTGGCTTGTACCCTAGTGAAATCTTAAACTGTTAAAAGCATTTCTAGTCATATTTTTCATCTTGGGAAGCAGGCAAGGGAAATAGTATTTGTGAGTCAGACAATAAGAGCCAAGCACAAGGTTGACTTCTTTACATTAAACAACCATCATCTTTTGATGTTATCATCATTGTTCAATGAAATTTATTGAAATAAATCAATTAGGAGATAAGTTCATATGAATAAACAGAGATATATACTGTACACCAATCTATATCATTCTAAGGATGATTCTGATTGATCTGACATCTATTTTATGGAATAGAAGTATTCTGCGTCAAAATAGCTTACCTTGAGGAACCACATAATGCACAGATCAAATAAATTATTTTTGTCTTCCTCTTGATATGTCTAAAGTATACCATGCACAGATCTGTCCTTTGTAGAACAATATTTCTGATACACAGGGTTAGAAAGCCCTGCCGAGAGGTGACCAACAGTGCTAAATACCTGTTGCTTCCTTCTACTCCCAGAAATTACTGCAAAGTAACAAATCAATCAAGACATTAGCTGGTGGCTTAAAGAAGGATCATTTATTCTGCTCAGGGGACAACAGTCATCACAGTGGAACATCTCATTAGCACTCCTGGCTTGATTAGGGGCTAAGAAGCTCATTCACATGGTTGGCAAGTTGTGGCAGCTCTTATTGAGTTTAGCAGAACCAGGGATTGGGGAACCTTGGGTGGACCTCTGCACAATCTGCTTTGGCTTCATAATATTGCACTTACTGAATTATTAGAGCCACTGTGCAGATGGAATGTATTAACTAAACTCAGACTCTTTACAGTATCACATTAATGGTCCTTGTTAATGTGGTAACCACAGTCAACAGCATTTTAAGGGGACTTTGTAGGTAGACTTTACCATTGGATGGAGATGAGTATCAATAACATTCTTCAAAAACCCATATTGCATAAGGGACATTGTTGCTACCATTTCTGGAAACCATACTTGCCCCATCACTTAAACTGCCTTCTACACAGGGCAAATTGCTAGTGTTTGGGGGTAGTTGACTTTCAAGCACCCTAGAAAGGCCTTTCATATTCATTGCCATAGCTTTGAGGTTTTTTTTTTTTTTTTTTTTTTTTCAAGAAGAGATGCAAAAGTAGAATATTTATGGTTAGATGATATATATTCACCAATATTCATCCTCCAGGCTGTTCTGAGTTGACTGTAACAAGTAACTAAAATAAGTTTTAAAAAAAGTAGCCAAATCCTGGACTAGACGCCCTATCTTTTATGTCTGTATTCTGTGTTCAGTCCAAAGAAAGGACTTATAAGGGCTCAAACAGAAGAAAAAGATGATATCCACTTCTAGGAGAGGTGATCCTAGGGACATCAGATAATTTTCAGTACAATCTCAGGTTATTGTATTTCCACAGTCATCCTGTTACTTCAGAAGCACAGATTTGTGATCTCAAAGTTATATTCAAAAGGAAAAAAAGAGTAGGTTTGACATTCATGTGACTATCAATAGACTCTTACTTACTTAAAAATGATCAAAAAGAAAGGATTATAAGACCAGAGTGCTTTCCACAATTATTATTGTGGAAATAATTATCATTCAACCCCTTAAATTTTCCACATCTAATCCAAATGCTCAGGTTATCTCAAATGACCTATCATTAGTTCCTTTATCTGTTGCTGTGATAAAATACGCCAACTAAAGTCACTTATGGGAAAAAGAGCTTATTTTAGTATGCTGTTTCAAGGCATATGCTATATTGATGGGGAAAGATATGGCAGCTGGAGCTTTAGAGAGTGGTCACACTGTAACCACAGTCAGGAATTAGAAAGTGAGGCATGCTGGTGCTCAGCCTACTTTCTCCCCTTTCTTCATCCTAACATTCTAGTTCATGGAATGATGCTGCAAACAATGAAGGGGAGTCCTCTCACCTGAATTATGCTAACCTAGATAATCCCATACAGATGAGTACAGGGGTAAGCATAGGGCCAGGTGACATCCTGGCCTGTGCTGCTGCTGAGAGCCATTTATGGGTCCATGGCCATGCAGGAGCAGGGGCTCTGTGTTGAAATGCTAGACCTATGTTTACCACAAAAGGCCATGCAACTCCCCAGTCTGGGTGGTTTCCTAGTACCATGTTGATATCCAAGTGATGTTCAGAGCTGGCCCCACTCCTCACTGGCTGAGCTGGCCCTATCCCTTGTGGCTGCACCTCATCTGGGCACAGCACAGCTGGTCCTGGTAGCATGGGCATGGGTGAGCCAGCGCAGAGGGCATGAGAGAAGAAGATCCACCTTTTTGCTAGCTGCAACATTGACTGAGCTAGCCAAGACATGGCTGGAGAGCTCACCATGGTGGAATGTGTGCAGGAGAGCTCTTATGCTGACCAAGTCATCTCCCACCCATGCCAAGATACAGGGCTTTGAGTTAGCCCATCACAATTATCTACCTCATCTATGAGCTTCTGGAACCTGTGAAGGGGTTGGTCTCACAGACCCAAAGCAGCAGGATCTCCATGACACAGGGCAACCACAGGGTATCTGAGAGGAGTCTGGGTCAGGATCCAGTGTGGATGGCATAGCAGAAGCCAGAGGCTTCAAAACCAACGAATGGAACATCGCAATGAACATTTGCAAGTAAAGACACATGGACAAAAGAGTACACGGTGTGACACACTGAAGCTTCCCTGATGAGATTGTTTAAAAATTATTATTAATTCCATTTTTATTTTGTAAATTTTCTTTTCTGGAGCTTGAAAGGGCAGAGGATGGTTGCAAAGGGGTGAGGATAAGTGGGACTGGGGTATATGATGTGAAAATCACAAAGAACCAATACAAGGTTTTTTAAAAGGAAAAAGGAAAAAGATCTAACACAATATGATCAATACAACTCAGATGAGAAAGTGACATGTGTATAGAAAGGCAAGCCCTTTACTCAAACCTCTGATTTCTGCTTCTTCCACTTAAGGAGCATAGAAGCTGTTACTTTACCTTAACAAGTGAAAAAGCTCACGAAACTTACAAAAAAAAAAAAAAACTTTCTTAGATGCAGCAGGTAAATGAGGACACAGGGCAAGCTAAGAGGGCAACACACTGATCTAGATATCCCTGCCAGAGCAGAAACCCAGCAGCCAAAATCACCAAGAAACTGAAGTCATGTGAGAAAACTCTGAACTGTCACTGACATGTTGCTAGTCACTGACATGTTGCTAGTCACTGACATGTTGCTAGGTGTTCAGAGCTGCCAACTCAGGTGAATGTGGGGCATTTTAGGGGATAGGTTAGACATAACCTTCAACAAACTTTGTTTTTCTTTCACGAGCCCTCTCAGTTACTATCAAAAGAAAAATATCTTGTTAAATCTCTGGAAAGAGCCAAGACAAGGGATAGTATCAGAGTTCTGGTTTGTCCCTAAGAGTGGCTGCTTTCAGGAGCAGCTGTTCTATCACACTGATGAACTGGGGTTTATCAGATGTCAGTCAACTTGAAATGAAATGCCAACTCTACTCTTTCACAGACACCCAGACCTAAATAACGGGAAGAAAATGCTAAGGAAAAAAAAAAGTAAAACCTATACTCCATAGATAGAACTCTGGAGCACTATAGAACCCCTACATCTCATAGCTATATTATTAAAGGCTTACCACTACCTCTATTGTCAATTTAATACTTTCATCTTTCAACAATAAGCTATGTGACATACTCCAAGGTAGAATTACAGTCTGAAGAGACTAGCAGAGGTTGGCCTAGTTGGTCATCAATGGGAGGAGAGGCCCTTGGTCCTGTGAAGGTTCTATGCCCCAGTATAGGGCAATGCCAGGACCAGGAATGGGAGTGGGTGGGTTGGGAAGCAGGGGGAGACAAGAGGGAATGGGGATTTTCAGAGGGGAAACTAGGAAAGGGGATAACATTTGAAATAAAGAAAATATTTAATAAAAAGAAAGAGAGTTAGAATTATTAGTCTAGTAATATCAAAACCAAGATAAATCTGCTGAAGATTCGAATGATAAAAATAAACATGCATGAATGCATGAATTAATTAAGCAGAAATGTTACAGAGCTCAAATGCTGAAGCAGAAATGAAGAATGACTTTCTTATGGGCTCATTAGAGAATGATAGAACTCGGGAGGGGATATATAAGCTTAAGGTCATAAAAATGGAATTTTAAAAAAAGGCTGGAGTGACATCTCTATTAGTAAGATTGCTTGCTATACATACATGGGAACCCATATTAGAATTCCTAGTACCAAAGGAAAAAAGTTGTGCTTGGCTGAATATTCCTGCAATCCACTACCAGAATATTTAGGAAGGTAGAGGAAGGCTGATCCCTGGGTTTTGTTAGCTGGCCAGCCTAGAAAAAACTTGCAAGATCTAGGCTTGGTGAGAGTCATGTTTACGGAGGAAAATAACTAGAATGATAGAGCAAACACACTTTATTATCTTCTAGTTTCCACATACTTCAGGGCCTGCATACACAGGCACACACACACACACACACACACACACACACACACACACACACACACAAACACACACACACAAGTTTAAATGTACTGGAAGAAAAAAAAGAGTATTTTTTTTTCAAGAACTATGATATAAGAACAAGAGGTGTCACAGATATGGAACAAATGTGACAGAATGAAGAGACATGAGAAAGAAAAGTCTTGGAACTAATGACTACAAATTCCTTCTCATGCAGGTCAGACAACATGATGCAAGACTCAAGGTAGCCACCTTGCTGGGTAAATGCAAAAGACAAAATAAAACTCGACTGAAAGCACATTCATGTATCATATATTAATCTTCAGAAAACTGATGAAAATAATCCTTCAAGAAGCTAGGGAGAAGAAAGCTATGCTCCTTCTCCATAGAGAAGTGGGTAAGAATTACATCTGCTTCTTAGAACCAGAACAGGCAAGCACTGAATATTTTAAGGATGGAGATAAAACCACCACTGCCACAAAACAAAACAGCAGCAGCTGGATCTGCCATTCTAAAAATCTATCACTGGGGAAAGCTTCTTGCAAAGGGAGTAGTAAATAAAATTCCTCATGACAGACTAAAAGTAGTGAACGGCAAAATTTTAAGAGAGAAGAAAAGCATGTGTAGGGTAGAAGCCTGAATCTATGGAGAAAAGAAAGAGCAGCAATGGTGTGGGTGTAAAGGTCAAATGAAGACGTTAGCTTTCTTAGGTCTGGAGAGATGGTCCAGGAATTACAGAGCTTGCCTTACAAACAAAATGGCTACATATCTGTAATGGACATTAAATTGTAGATTGGGAGATGGAGATGTGGATTTGAATTTAAGAGCATGGGATACACTTCCAGAACACCTGGCTTTAATTCCCAGTATCCCCATGATGACTCACAACTATCTGTAACTCCAGGTACAGATGACTTGATGTTCTCTAAAGGCTGCTACATGTACAAAACATACAATTCACACACACACACACACACACACACACACACACACACACACACACACACAAATGCAAAAATAAATAAATAAATAAATAAATGAATAAATATCAAAAATATAGATTAGACATGGTAGTTTCCTGTAGGTACAGCCTTGGAAAGTGGAGACAAGGGCTTCTGAGTACTCATACCTAGCAAGATCAGCCATATTGGAGCCCTAGGTTTGACTGAGAATGTCTACCTCAATAAGGTGGAAGAGCAATTGAGGAAAGTTCTTGATATCAGTCTTAGATAACCATCTCCCAGTAGGTACTTACACCTTATATAACTGTGCTCATAAACATGCAAAAATACATGCACTTATACCATATACACAGGAAATGAAAAAAAGGAAATTTGTTATTCATAACTGATTTAACAAATTATTATTTATTCAATTTAATGGAAATAATGCTTTAAGCCATCGGTAATATTGTGTGTATGGCATACTGATGTATGCTTACATGTTACTGAACAAGTGATCTGAATGGCAATAAAACATGAAATTAAATGGAGAAACACAGGGTTCTTATGCTAAGGTCCTTTATTCTACTATGAGGATTGTGTTATAAATTACTCTAAAGGACTATTTTATTATAAACCCTACTATGGAGTAGACTTGAAAGGAGAATTGAAGTAGTCTGAAATTGGCCTGGATTAGTAACAAATACATAGTCCAGATGTAGGAGAACCACTTAGAAATGGGGAAAAAACGCCCTGTATAAATGACAGGTTGTGACAACAGGATACTATGGTCTGGGAAGTTTGTAAACAGTAGGAATTTCAGGCCAGCTAAAGAGCTTGTACTTGTTAGGTGGTCTAAGGATCTGTGTGTGATCCCTGGAACTGATATAGACATAGTAGAAGGAAGTTGTCCTGTGACCTACTCATGTGTCCTGTGGACTACCTGCATTTCTCCTAAGAAAATTAAATAAGTTGAGAGTTTAAATTGTCAAAAGAAAAAGGAAGTCATTTCTCAAGAGGCTGAAAGATAAAAGCTAGGGCATCTAGCTCAGAGATGGTGCCTGACAATGTGGCTGGTATGGATAGTCTCTCAGAAGGACTCTGCCTCTGAAACATCATAGTCCTCCAAGTCTACTGTGCTAATACCAACACCTTGGGAAATAGTTTATTACAGATGTTTCAGAAACTTTACTAATTTTCAGTCAATAACAATAGTCTTAGAAATGATGTAAATTAAATCATGGGAATATTTCACTGAAACTACAAAAGGTAGATAAACTGTATAAGGGAAAATAGGAACAAATAATCAAATAGAAACTAGTAGAAATAACATAGGCATTAATTTAACTTTACCAGTGATCTCTTTGCTTATTAACAACCTAAGAGTATAAGCTAAAAGACAGAAAAAAAAATCCAGAATGAATGCAAAGGACAAGGGCTAGATATACATTGCCTATAAGAAACTCATACCTACAAACTTACATACAGTTTAAGCTCCAAGGATACTGAGTGATATACCTACTTGTTATTAAAAGAGGAAGCAGAAATATTATGTGGCGCCCATTGTGGGTAAATGTTCAGGAAGTTACTGAGAAGGCTGCAAGGATTAAATAGCCTACTAAGTAGTGAGGAAGTGTCAATTTCCCAAGAAGAAACAATCATCCTTAATGTTTATGTGTTTAAGAAAATATTCAATATATATGAAAATTTGACACACTTGTCAGAGAAAATTAGGCACATCAGTTATACTAGTAGGCTCTAATATTTCTTGATCATAAATGCATAGTTAGCAAGTAGAAATTAACAAAGGACAGAGTTGAATTAAACATCACCATCAGTTCAATGAATTTAATGGCATCCACTCAGCACTTTATCTTCCAATAGCATATAATGCATTCTTCTCCCCTCAAGTGTTAAAATTCACCGAGACAGAACCTATTCTGAGCCATGCAATATACCTTGTAAATTTTAAAGTCTAGGGGGCTGGCAAAGCGTCACGCAAGGGAAAGTAACTTGCTATTCAAGTCTGGTGGCCTAATCTTGATTTCTAGAACCAATATAATGTTGGAAGGAGAGAGATGACCCCACTAATGTATCCTTAGGTCTACATATGTGTGCTGTAGTACATGTATACCTACAAGTATACATACACATACATATATTCAAAGATGGTAACTAAAATTGACAAAAAAATTAAGTGTATAGTAATCAAACAATATATACTCTGAGACAATAGTAGAATGCACCTAAAAATCAAAATTAGAAAGATGGAAAAGTTTCTTCAAACTGCTGGTGATTAAATGATATGTCCACATGATTCAAGTAAGAAATATAACCAAAATTATGAAAATATTTTAAGTGACTGCAAAAGAAAATACAATGTGTCAAAATTTGTAGGCTGTGGGAAGAGCTGTGATTAGGGGAAATTCAAAGCAATGAGCATGTTTATTTGAAAGTAAGGGTCTAAAAATTAATTATTTATGACTCCCCTTTAGAAAATGAGAGACAGTAGAGCAAATTAAATCTAAATCAAGCAGAGTACAAGAAATAAATATCAGAGCAAAACCCAGTAAAATTGAAAATAGGCGATCAATAGAAGAAAAATCAACAAAACCAAAAGCCAGTTCTTTGGAAAGGTCCATACTATCAATATGCCTCCAGCCTGGCTAACATGACAAAGGAAAACAGACATATACTGGTACTACTAGATAGAAATAGGGCATCACTAAAACATCTAGGGAAAGTTAAAGGATAATGAAGGATAACTTTATCTCTCTGCCCATAAATCCAATAACCTAGGGGAAAAGGACCTATACTTTGAAAGATAAAACTTGTCAAATTTTATACAAGAGAAAATAAACAACCAAAATATGCTTATATCACATTAAATTATTGAATTAGTAAATATGAATCCCTATCAACAAAAAGAACAGAATGAAATGCGTTCAGATGTGAATTCTATATAACTTTTAATAGTAAGAAATGGCACCATTTCTTCATAATTTTCCCACAAGATAAAAGTAAAGGAAATTCTTTTCAAATTCTGATCTTAGGGTTACAGAAGCCAGACAAAGGCACTAGAAGAAAACTGTGCAGCCATATTTTACAAATATAGATGTAAAAATTTTAAATATATTTATATATTAAATATCTTAAACAGATATTAGCAGCTGATTCCATCAATACATCTGATTCTTGAAGCAGTAACTTCAATATACTACTAGAAATCAAGCTAACGTAAGGCAAAAACAATAAAAGATACATCAAATGGCAAGGAGGAAATAGAATCATGTCACAGATAAGACAGTCATCTACATATTATATACATATGTCATTTATACATTATATATAATCTGAAAGAATCAATAACAATCTCCCAGAACTTTTAAATGATGGAGAAGTTATTTACTTCTTCTTATGTACCAACAAAGTACAAATGATATCTGAAATGACAAATTTCACTATTTCTGTCTGCACCCAAAATACTGAATTACTTAGACTTACTTCTAACAACATACTCACAAGTGCTATGAAGAATAACTGCAAATTCTGGTGGAAAAGGTTAGAGAATATAACAAACAGAGACATAGCTGACACTTTGTATAACATAGCTTATGTTAAAGTACAATGAAACTCAACAATTTTAACTTCTTCCATCTCAATTATCAACCAAAAGCCTGGGGTGTTATTTTGTGGGCAACAACAGCATGTTCTTAGTTTACACATAAAAGAACCCCCAAAAGCTAACTCAGTTTTTAGAACAAAATCTGGATCACTGATATGATACAACCCCAAGACTTATTCTAAAGCTGTAGAAATCAAGAGAAGGTGGTAAGTGGTGAAAGAACAGACAAAAAGATCAATAGAGCAGAATAGGGAGTCCAAAAATAGCCACAGAATAGTCACCCAGCATCTGACAAAAGAGCAAATGAAGTAAAATGGACCAAAGTTAGCCTTTTATCATATGGGTACCAATGGATATTCACTGAAAGAAAATGAATTCAGATGCGGGCCTTATGCTCTGCAGGAAAATTAACTAAAAATGGATCATGGCCCTGAAAGGAAAAATACCTAACTTACAGAAGATCACATGAGATAATTTCTAGACGACCCGGGATATAGCAAAGGCTTTATGGGAACAGCTGCAGAAGCACTATGTAACTAAAGGTTGACAAGAAGAATTTGATCATTGTGAATAATTGTTATCTGAGACATAGCAAGCGGGTGAAGAGTCACACCACAGATTTAGAGAATACTGCCAGAGCTAATGGTAGTCTTTGCTTCAGAACGTACAAAACAGCCCTTAAAACTCCACAAAGAGAAAAGAAGCCACCAAATCATAAAATGGACAAAGAACAAACACTATTCAAGAAAATATACAAGTCACAAGTAATGAACACATAAAATAGATTCAACGTTGTATGTTATTAGGGAATTTTGAATTTAAACAAACAAAAGACACCACGTGCATATTCAGAATACTAAAACTACTACATATTAGTACAATTGGAGAGGAAGTAGATGATCTTGGTGTAGATATTTGGCCATTTAGAAATTCTCTGTAAGCTCTTACCTCTTACTCTCTTGCTCCTGCCTCTCTTGCTCTTGCCCTCTTGCTCCCCGTCTCTCCCCCTCCCTTACCCTCCCCCCTCTTCATGTGGTCATGGCCGCCCTAACCTTCTCTACTTTTCTCCCTCTCTCTGCCTTTCTATAATAAACGCCTTTAAACCATAAAAAAAAAAAAAGAAATTCTCTGAAAGGTAAATATTCTCATGATAAGATGTGGCCAATGTACTTCTTGGTATTTACCCAGATAGATTTAAAACTTATGTCCACACAAAATCCTGCTGATAGATGTTTATAGCAAGTTTATTCATAAATGCAAAAGCAATGAAGTAATCCAGAGAAGCTTTAGTATAGGAGTAGATAAGTAGCTAGTTACATATGGAGGGTGGCATATTATACTGATGTTACAAAGAAGAAAACCATGAAACCATGATAAGTCCTAAAGTTACCTTAAATGGATACTAGTAAGTAACTGATTCTAATTTAAAAAAGAATGGGCATACCTTGAGGACAAATACATGACATTCTTGACAAGACAAAACCTCGGGAACAAGAAGTGAGATGCATGGTTGTCAAAAGTTAGAGAGAAAAGAATGATGACTAAGGAAAATGTAGTTCTTTCCTTAGGGTAGGAAAACAATGCTATAGGATATGAAAATGGTCTACATAATATGTGGTGGTAGGCTTTAACTGTTAGCTTGATACACTCTAGCATCACTTACAAAGAGTCAATGAAAACTGACTAAATTAGGTTGTCTGTAGGGGACATATTTATTACATTGACATAGGACTTTCCATGGACTATTATTATTTGGGTAGAAGCGAGGAGTGAGCGAGTGTTGAGCTGAGCATGAGCATACACACAAATTGCTGTATATTCGAATTACAGCTATGATGTGAGGAGTTGTGTCAAGCTCTTGTTGCTGTGACCTCCCTACAGGGATAAACTACAACCCTGAGTTGTGAGCCAAAATGAATCTTCTCTCCCCTTCACTGCTTTTGTTAATGTTTTTGGTCACAGGTTTACAAAATGACTTCCCCTATTCCTGCTGTCGCCGATTACCCCACAGACATCAGAACCCGTGTCTCTGGGCTCCAGCTCAGACAAAGCACCAAATACGGCCAGTGAGACTTCCAGGATATCAACCTCAAGCTGTGAGTCAGCCTCATCAAATGGACAAATATTGGGTTGTTGGCCTCACTGGTATGAAAAAAAAAAAAAAACCTCTTTGGGAATACATCAATGCTAAGACATATACGCTTAAGTTCCAGAGATTTACTTGGTACTCAGCATCTCAGATGCAAATGACTATTGTTACAATTTCAATGTATATTGACAAAATTTGATCTGAGTTATTCTTTACTTGAAAATTTTCTTTTATTGTTCTCCCCTTTTCTATGATTGTCTACTAAATACTTCCACATTTTCCTTCACAATATTTTTTACTATTTTCTTGATAATTTCATATGCCATGTTTTTAATTATTTTCAGTCCTTCTCCCTAGCACGTTCCCAGGTCACACCCCATTTCTAGCTACCCAACTACTTTCCTCCTTTCTCTGTCACCCATAAAGTACAACTTGTGCTACCCATATATTTTTAGACAGATAGTCTCACTGTGGAGAGAATGGTCACCTTACCAGAATGTCTACTCTTACAGAAAACTGACTGGCCAAGAGCTTCTTGGTGAGGGGCGGGACTTCGTGCTCAGATCCCCTCCCTTACTAGATTTTGTCTGACTTAAGGCAGCACAAGTCTTATCTATGTCATCACAACCTCTTGAATTCATGTTATCTATCTGCTGTATCTAGAAGACACCTTTTCCTTGAAGTCATGCACTGCTCCTAGCCTTATAAGCTTTCGGTCTCCTCTTCTTCAATGAGCCCTGAGTCTTAGAATGGGTGTAATAAAGATTTTCATTACTTTGGGTGATGGGTTTTTATTGAGACACAGTTGTTTTAAGGGTTTTACAACAATACAATGCACTACTCATTCCTTGGTTTCCTTTCTTCTTGTGAATTTAAATATATCTCACAAGAGCTCGTACTAGAAGATGGATTTTGACTGTTCCTCTTGGTAAATGATTTACTTAAAATATAGTACCAATACTAGCTGCATTATAAGGAGTAGGTGAAACTCTGTACTAGTTGGTGGATAATGACTGAATTAAAAAAATACAATAACATCAAGAGTTTCTCTCTCTCTCTCTCTCTCTCTCTCTTTCTCTCTCTCTCTCTCTTCCCCTCTCTCCACATGGCCATGGCTGGCCTCTCCCTCTACCTTCTCTCTTTCCCCCTGCCTTTCTACAATAAATCACTAAAACCATAAAAAAAAAAGAGTTTCATGCACATGACTTATTATTCCATCTAACATTTTGAGAAGTTCTAACTTTCTGACCCCAAAGAGCATTAGGGGCAGAAGTGTGTCTGGGAGTATTCATCTGATAATTAGAACCATTTCTCTGGTAGTTTCCTACTCTGTGGTCTCATTCTCTTAAT
This sequence comes from Mus minutoides, assembly GCA_902729485.2. Classification (NCBI taxonomy): domain Eukaryota; kingdom Metazoa; phylum Chordata; class Mammalia; order Rodentia; family Muridae; genus Mus; species Mus minutoides. The sequence continues at coordinate 116,244 of LR751372.1, read as the reverse complement.
GATGCTTCCAAGTAAGCTAATACTTTGAATCTGAATGACACATAAAAGTTAAGACAGTTTAAGGATGGTATGTTCTAAACCCTGGAATGTTATATTGAATAATGTGTGGAATCAAGGTTTTACCTTAGATTGGTATTGAAGATCCACATATCTTTTACATATATAGCTTTACAATGGAAATAACCACAGTTTTCAAGACCTTTTTGTCATACCGAAATCATTCAATAAAATTAATTAAGCCCAAAGACCAAGATATATTATCACACAGAAAAGATCGTGCTGGAATACAAGCTTATCTACTACTAGAAGCAGTAGAATAGATCAAGGCTTAATCTCACATGTTGCTGCTGCAGCACAGTGACTTTGCAGACCATGAGGAAAAAAATAACACTGGGTGAGCCACTGGAATGAATGCCAGATTGGTTGTCACTCTTCTCCTTCTTCCTGCTTCAACTGACTTTTATCCACACACATTCTAATTTGTCACAGACCCAATTCAACAACATGCTTGTGAAGCTGTGCTGTTTGGTTTCTAAGGCATCCTTCATTTCTAAAGAACCTATATCACATAAAGGTTTATTGAAAAAATATGTATACATATTATATTTATTGAAACATCTTGCAGTAAGCACCTTCTATGCCCAGTTTTAAGAGGCTCTATTTGTAGCACGCCATCATCATATAATATGTATTAAGTTAAAAATTATTACTTTTTAAGAAAACCAGAAATATACTAGAATATCCCTACAATGAGTCTTAGTTAGCTAGGCGCACTCATCAGATATCTTCCAACAGTATTCTTTTGCTTATCTTGGCCTTTGGCCTGCTGGTCGGTGGAAAATGACATGTACTTAAAAGTAAGACAAGAAATGCATGGCACATCACTGGGATAAACAGTCAAATCATGTTTTCTGAGTGTATGCATGGGATGAAATCCTGTGAGCTAAACATAAAATGGATAGAATGTTACTCCAAATAGATATTGATAGACTGTGTCTCTTCTAACTCTCCATACATGAAGCAAAAGTGATTATGTGTGGGCACGTACATTTTTATCTGCATGTACCAAATGACATAGGGAGCTTTCTTGCTATGACTTATAAAGGAGAAAACACTCAGGGAGAAACTAACTCTTTCTAGATCTTAGGACAGGAGAGGGGACACAACAAATACTAAAATTTGCAGTGAAGAGATCACAACAATGGAACAGAAACTTAAGTGATCCACTTACCTATGAGTGTCACAGAGTAAAAGGAAACACCCCAGGTCTCCTTGTAATGGAATACAATCTAACCCATTCTTATCTCACATTGCCTAGAACGATGTGTTTGTGTGGTACATTGGACTTAAGGGAAAGCTCTTAGTGCTTATTAGCTGATGTGACTTTTGTTTATGCCATGGGCACAGACTGAAGCATATATTCAGATCCAGCCTCTTCTTTCATTATAATTTCTTTCCATGCTTTGTTCAGTAAGTTTTCTTAATGTGTCACTTTAACATTACAGAAGGCTGTGATTTGCTGTTCTTGAATCCTTTGGCTTAGTATTTGAACCTACAATGACGGAGGTGGAACTTACTGGCACTATGAACTTGGTCTGGATGTTATTTTTTTTAAATAAATAACTAGTACCAGATACTTAGTGTAGTGCCAAAAGCAACTATCTGAATTAGTTGGTTCAAAAATATGAGTCAATTTTTCTGTAACTTAAACTATCCCCTCCATTGTCAAGATGATGCCTAGAATATAAACCTTCTCAGGCAACTCTTGTAATGAATGTATCTACAGTCTAGGAATTGTGTATGCTGCAATGAATACGAAATCAGAGGCAAGGGGTTGTTATGTAATTCCCTTCCCATTAAACAGAAAACCAATTTACTTAATTGCTTGTGCTTAAAGGCAGTGTCATTTCATATGGCTTACTGTTTTATACCGATGTGAGAATATTAAGTTACTAGTGGTACAAGTCAATAAAAAAAAATTGTAGGCCACGAACTTTCATGTTATGAGAAAAAAAAGACTTGACCAAGGATGACATTAATGTCTGAACCTTCATGTTTCAGACAGTTGACACTTCCCAGAGATGACTTCATGTCTTGTGTTCAATCCATCTGTGCCGTGTCAATCAGGAGAGTTAAATTATATTATCAACCCAAATGTTCTTAACTCTGAGTTCGTCTTATACAAGTAAAAGCTATCCAGTTGAGCCTCTGAGCATTTATGCACATTTCCATCAAATTTATTTGGATTTGGAGTGTCTCAATGCATATTTATTTAGCATTAACTAACAAAGAATGTTTTGTATTAAATAAAATATAACAGCAGATTATGATCCAGATGATAAATCACAACCCTAAGTTTGTAACATGGCAGAGGTTACCAATGGTTGAAATTAAGTTCTTCATTTAAGAATTTAAGCTAGGAGAACATGTGCAGAGGATTCTTTTCCAAATTGGTCATTATGAAAGGAACTGGAGGTATTTATTCTTCTCTATCCTCTTTATCACCTGAGGCAGTATGATTAGGGATTCAGAATGAAGGAGGGAGCTAATTTAAGAATGTTTGCTTTGATCTGCATTTCCCTGATGATTAAGGATGTTGAGCATTTTTTCAAGTGCTTCTCAGCCATTCGATATTCCTCAGTTGAGAATTCTTTGTTTAACTCTGTGCCCCACTTTTTAATGGGGATATTTGATTTTCTGGTGTCCACCTTCTTGAGTTCTTTATATATATTGGATATCAGTCCCCTATCTGATTTAGGNTGTTATAAAATGTGGGAGAGATAATTTTCAAGTGGGCATTTGAAGCAATGGTAAAAGGAAAACTGAGTGCTTGAAGTAACTGAAAACATTCCCAGAGCCTAAAACAGGGAGAACAATTTCAAACTAGTTCTTTTTAAACTAAATAAAGCCAGATGACAGAAAACAGGAATGGCAATCAATCTATTCTTACTTGTGGATCGTTATCTAATACCACATTAATTATTTTTCTTATATTTGTTTTAGTTTCTTAGGGTTAGCATAACAACATCAACAACACAAAAATCCATAGTGGCTTAAAGACAACAGACATGTATTCTCTCCCAGTTTCTGTAAGCTGCAAGTCTGCAATGAAGACACAGGTAGGGCCATGATACCTTCTGAATCCTTAGAGTTGGTATCTTCTGAACTTTCCCATCTCCTAAGGGTTCCAGCCACCCATGGCTTTGTAGGGACATTGCTGTCTCTAATATCACTTGACATTTACTACTCCTTGTCTGTCTTTCCATGCTTTTCTCTTCTGTGTGTATCTGTCCAAACTGCATTCTTTTCATAAGATCATCATTTATATGAAATGAAGTCCCATTTTACTTCAGAGTTATTTCACCTTAATTTAATCAGCCTTGCCACAAAAGTCCTGTTTCCCAATAAGGTTATGTTCTAAAGTTCTGGACTCTAGCATTAGAATATATCCTTTAAGAGGATAGACATTAGCCATGAATAACATTACTTGAAGTAGCATATAACACTGAAACAAGATATAGCTATATGTAAATATGCATATATTTAGTAAGAAACATTTGTCAAATAAATATACTGAGGTGGCCATTGTGTGGCATTCTGCTTTATTGATGCCTAACACTGTAAGTCTATAAACTCAAGTCTCTGATCTGAAATCTCTCAAAACAGAATGACTATCTCCAGCATCCGTGGACAAATCAACAACCATGTTGCCCTTGCTTGATGGGGCTCATAGACATCTGCCCAGCTGTGAAGCCTTTGATTAGTCTTGGTGGTTCACTATGAACTCATTTCTTTTCTTTCTTTTTTATTAAATGTATTTATTTACTGTACAGCCCCATATCAGCCTTCCCTCTCCTCCCAGTACTGGTGAACTTGTGGAGAAAGCAGACCACTACTCCAGTGCTGGTGGGAGTTCAAACTTGTACAACCACTCTGTGAAACCATTTAGGCGTTTCTCAGAAGACTGGGAGTAGCTGAACCTCAAAACCCAACTAAACCACTCCTGTGCATATACCCAAAAGACGCTCTACCCTCTCACAAGGACACACTTGCACAACTATGTTCATAGCAGCTTGATTTGTTATAGCCAGAAACTGAGAACAACGTACATGTCTCTCAGCTGAAGAATGGATGCAAAAAATGTGGTTCATTTACAAAACACATCATGAATATCACAGGGAAATGGATGAAACTAGAAAATATCATCCTGAGTAAGGTAATCCAGACTCAAAAGGACAAGCATAATATGACCTCATTTCTTAGTCATTCTTCAATTATTAACTTCCCCTTGAAATCTATACTCTTTCTACCATTGGCCTATCTCAAAAGTGACAGAAAGGAAGAAGACCTCTGAGAGCATTTGCTCTTTAAGGACAAACAGATCAGCTCAGGCCTTGAATCTCCACTACCAGTTCTCCCAGTGACTTATTGCAGAGAAACTTATTATACTTTCCAAATCCAGAGTTTGTATATGTAGGGACTGAAGAATCTTACAGCTAATGCCCAGTGAAACAGCAAAAACTGCCCGTGATTTTATACTATGGTATCTAGATGAATTGCTTGGTAACCCAAAGCAACCTTCCATTGCATCAGAAATTGCCTTTTCAAATGTAAAATGCATAGATACAACAACAATGTTATGCAGAATAACAGTTAAAATAAAAGGAGCATGAACCAATGTTAATTGGACTTATAGATGGAAGGAAATGTTCTTAATTACTAGGGATTATCCATAAAACATACCTACCAACTTGATAAGCATGATGTTTTTGAGAGGCACAGGAACCTATAATATAAAGGATATGAGAAAAGTAACATAACTTACCCCACCAACTTTCTCAAAGTGAGATCCATCTTTCTTAAAGTCCGTAAGGGCTCCATTGAAATACCAGGCAAACATTATGTCTAATAGGGGGTCATGTTGAACCTGGCAGGGTAAAATGACGCTCTCACCAACGGCAACGTCCATGTTTGAAGGTGCTAAAATTATTCTTGTTGGTTCTATTGGGAAGAAAAATTTAATAACAAACTATTAGTAAACAAAATTTTAACATTGATGCAAGCAATTTTTCATAAGTAGATTGTTCATCTGAGTTAGAATATGGATGGATGTTGGCCTAGGCACATGTACAATACACCTATGTGATTAAAAGTCTTCAAGAGCAAAGTGGCATAGTGATTCAAATTATATTAAATTTTAGGGACCTCATAATTTTTTCATGGGAAAATTAAGAAACATGAGTTTGTAGAATATATATATATATATATATATATGAAACTCGCTTGCAAATATGCTATATTAATGACAAAATCAATTAACCTTAGTTTCAAAGTTTTGTGAGATATGACCAAAATTTCACATTATCACAAACCTCCAATGAATAGCAACTCTATTCACACCTGAATCCAAGTAAGCTCAAACCTTCCTTGTTTACAGACTTGGGAAACATACCACGGGAGGAGCACTATGCCAGGACACTGGCTAACAGCTGTTTTCCTTCAATGCTAATGTCCACCTACCCAATTGCCATCATATTTCTTCCATTGAGAAAGAATTCAACTTCTCTAGACACCACATTCTCACTGTTTCCTACACTATTTTTTTTGGTTGTTTTTTTTTTTTTCCAAATTTTTTTATTAGATATTTTCTTAATTTACATTTCAAATGCTATTCCGAAAGTCCCCTACCCCCTCCCTGCTCCCCTGTCCACCCACTCCCACTTCTTGGCCCTGGTGTTCCCCTGTATTGGGGCATATAAAGATTGCAGTACCAAGGGGCCTCTCTTCCCAGTGATGGCCGACTAGGCCATCTTCTGCTACATATGAAGCTAGAGACACGAGTTCTGGGGGTTCTGGTTAGTTCATATTGTTGATCCTGTTCTAGGGTTGCAGACCCCTTCAGCTCCTGGGGTTCTATCTCTAGCTTCTCCATTGTGGGCCCCGTGCTCCATCTTATAGATGATTATGAGCATCCACTTCTGTACGAGACAGCTATATCAGGGTCCCTTAAGTAGGCACTAGCTGTCCTATGCCACAGTGTCTGAGTTTAATGACTGATTATGGGATTGATCCCCCGTGGTGGGGTAGTCTCTGTATGGTCCATCCTTTCATCTTAGCTCTAAACTTTGTCTCTGTAACTCCTTTCATGGGTATTTTGTTTCCTCTTCACAGGAGGAATGAAGTATCCACGTGCTGGTCTTCCTTCTTGATTTTCTTGGGTTTTGCAAATTGTATTTTGTATATTCTAAGTTTCTGGGCTAATATCCATTTATTAGTGAGTGCATATCCAATGACTTCTTTTGTGATTGGGTTATCTCACTAAGGATTATATCCTCCAGATACATCCATTTGCCAGAGAATTTCATAAATTCATTTTTTAATAGCAGAATAGTACTCCATTGTGTAGATGTACCACATTTTATGTATCCATTCCTCTGTTGAGGGACATCTGGGTTCTTTACAGCTTCTGTCTATTATAAATAAGGCTGCTATGAACATAGTGGAACATGTGTCCTTTTTACCAATTGGAACATCTTCTGGGTATATGCCCAGGAGAAGTATTGCTGGATCTTTCTGTAGTACTATGTCCAATTTTCTGAGATAATGCCAGACTGACTTCCAGAGTGGTTGTACAAGCTTGCAATCCCACCAGCAATGGAGGAGTGTTCCTCTTTGTCCACATCCTCGCCAGCATCTGTTGTCCCCTGAATTTTTGATCTTAGCCATTCTGACTGGTGTGATGTGGAATCTCAGGGTTGTTTTGATTTGCATTTCCCTGATGATAAAGGATGTTGAACATTTTTTCAGATGTTTCTCAGCCATTCGGAATTCCTCAGTTGAGAATTCTTTGTTTAGCTCTATACCCCATTTTTAATGGGGTTATTCGTTTTTCTGGAGTCCAGTTTCTTTAGCTCTTTGTAGATGTTGGATATTAATCCCCTGTCAGATTTAGGATTGGTAAAACCCCTTTCCCAATCTGTTGGTGGCCTTTTTGTCTTGCTGACTGTGAAGCTTTGCAATTTCATAAGGTCCCATTTGTCAATTCTTGATCTGACCGCACAGGCCATTGCTGTTCTGTTTAGGAATCTTTCCGCTGTGCCCATATCTTCGAGGGTTTTCCCAACTTTCTCCTCTATAAATTTCAGTGTCTCTTGTTTTATGTGGAGGTCTTTGATCCACTTAGACTTAAGCTTTGTACAAGGGAATAAGAATGGGTCAATTCGCATTCTTCTACATGATAACCGCCAATTGTGCCAGCACCATTTGTTGAAAATGCTGTTGTTGTTGTTTTTTGAGACAGAGTTTCTCTGTATAGCCCTGGCTGTACTGGAACTCACTCTGTAGACCAGGCTGGCCTCGAACTCAGAAATTCACCTGCCTCTGCCTCCTAAGTACTGGGATTAAAGGCTTGCACCACCACACCCGACATTGTTTCCTATACCTTTTTACCCTGGGACAACAAAACTCATCAAAGAATGGTTCATATATAGAGAATAAAATATCTTAGGATCTTATCTCTTTAAGCCAGTAGAGTCAGGCTCTGGTCCCTCATCTAAGCCAGTCTCATCAGGGTCCCCCAAAAACCTTGTGTTGTAATATTCGATGGTGAGATTTTGTTCTTTAATGCTCTGACTTCGCATTTGCCTTCCCACTGCTTTACATGGTCTCCTTCATCTTACATCCTCTTAGACTCTTCATACTGTGCCAAGAGTGCAGTTTTTCCCCATCTCCCCTTACAAGGCCACTTTGATTCCTAAAGTTTTTAATGTAAAATGGGTTTAGCTGTGTTGTTGTTGTTGTTGTTGTTGTTGTTTTTAAATAGTATCTCATGAACATGTTAACTGTACAAATCAATGGTATTATTCTCATGGCTTCAAGTACCAAACTCGATATAAACAACTGCTGAGTTAGTAGTATCTCCTGATTTCTCTCCATGAAGTTTAAACTCTCATATTCCATGACTTACTCAGCTTCTTAACTTCATTGATTTACCATGACTTCTTTTAGAGCACATAGTAGAATTCAATTCTGAACAGGGCAATTCAGTCTTAGTCACAGGTTTGGCTGGTGAGATGTAAGTAAGGAGTATATGTAGGCTCATGGACTGAAATTTGAAGAACTAGTGGACAATGTGCTGGTCTTCTTTCCCTGCCCATGGTGGTACGGACATTGGAATTCACTGAGGTTTTGTTAATGTTTAGTCTACTCCATTGAGTAAGCCTAATATGTACCTGATGTTCACCATGCCCAGACTGACATCATAACATCTGTCCCTCCTGAAGCAGTCCAAATACAGTGCATGCCAATGCAATGGTGTTGACAACCATTCAGTCTGCTGTTTAATAAAACACTGTACAGTTCCTTCCTTCCTTCGTTCTTTCCCCTTCCCATTCCTTCCTTCCACTCTATTTCTTTCTCTTCTTCTTTCAGTGCAGAGGTCAAACCTCAGAGCTTCAGGCTTGCTAAGTAGTACATTGTGAGCTTTCCCTTTCCTCTTCAACTTGAAGCCATTCTGGATTCTTTTCTCTTCATGAACCTCCCATCCAATTTGACTGCACCTCCTGCTTCATCTATGCCTAATATATGAAGCAACCAATACCAGTCTGTAGACTCTTGTAGAGGCACACCTTTGGCTACGATGGATCCCTGTTGCCTTCATGGTAAATTCTTCAGATCTCTTCTGTCCTCTTGTCTTGAGTCATTTAGGATCTTCTCAACAGAGCAGTTGTGTGAAAATCACACATCTGGGCTGCCATTTCTCTGCTGAAAACAGTACATTGGCTTCTCTTTTCAGATCAGAAAGAAAGCTGAAGTCTTAATAAGTCTATACTCTGTCTAGTCAACTGTCCCTAAGCAATGTGCTAACACTTTCATTTCCCTGAATTCTGTGCCCCATGTTCCATCATAGCCAACTAAGGGTACCCTGGTTTGCTTCTAACTTACCCTATTCCCTCACTCATTTCTACTTTTTAAATCATTTGCAGTTCTTCTATTTTGATTAATCTCTGAGATCTTTTCTTCTTCCCTCTGTGCTCCTTCCTGTGGTAGGATGTAATATGCATGGGGTAGTAACTTTGCTGATAGCTCCTTGACATAACCCAAACACCTGTCTCATAAAATGTTCATTTTTTGACTTGAAAGGACAAAAGAACATAATATATTCCAAACTTTAAGCAAATGTCATTAATATCAAAGATTATTTCATGACCTTGGACTTCTATAGAAAAGACCAATTATAATGAAACAGGAACACTCAAAACTCTAACATAAGGGCACAAAGTAACGTAATCACAATGTATTACATCTGCGTTTCTTATGGCCGAGGATGCTAGCAAAGTAGCTACTGTGTCTAGCCATGTGTCCTGTGCTGTGACAAATATACATTTAGGTATCACTCTTTAACACCCAAACCAACATGAATCCTGACTTTACAGTGTAGTATGCAGTGGGAGAAACACATGTTCAATGTCTTCATTTTAAAATAAATACTGTTAGTATAACACATGTTGATTAAATCCATATACACTCCCTCTTGTCAATCTTCTTCTATACCTCTCCATCCATTTTCCTCCTTACTTTCCTGCACACTGTTTAAACATGCCTAGTCTACCTAGTGCTACCCATGCATGGATAGGTGTTTACACCTTTCTCTAATGAAATACACTTTATCCTGGAGTCAAGCAAACTAAGAAAAGCACGCACCTGTCACAACCAAGTGGGTTGTGCCATTTGCTTTCCCAAACTGGTTTTCGGCTGTGCAAGTATAGGTTCCGGCATCTGCCTTAGTCACATTCATGATTTTGAGTCCTCCATCATTTAAAAAAGAGATCCTAGAGTAAACAGAAATCAGAACAACAGATGTGCAATAGTCACTCTTTGCATCTAACTGCTGCATTTTTTTTTCAGAATGCATTGCTTAAAGTAGTAATTTAGGGTATAGTCCACCAGTCAGCAGTTTCTGTGAATTGAAAAAAGTAAAAGAGATTTACATAAACACACAAATGTATACACAGTTAAAACAAGAAAGGATAATCTACCAATTAGAATTTTACTTGATGTTTTTATTTATCCTTAGTTTAATTCATTGCTATCTCACGTCTAATTATAGGAATGTTTTTAGTAAATAATTATGAAATATTTTATATATATATATATATATATATATATATATATATATATATATATGATACAATTTACCTTAACTTTCAAACAGTATACATAAGACAAGGACATGCTTATCTTTTATTATGAACTATAATAGTCACATTTGACAAAATTATATATATATATATATATATATATATATATATATATATATATATTCATCTGTGAGGCACTGAAAAGAATTTCAGTCACTCCATGGGGGTGGCTCAGGAGCCTCTGCTCCAACTTGTATTCTTAAAGTCAAAAGAGTGTCTTACGTGTAATGTGTTGGGATTACTTTGTGAACAAGATGTTATCCTGGTGATTCATATAAAAATGTTAACTTTAGAGACACAGACAATAAAAAAACTAAGTAAAAGTGAGGGTAGAGTTGCTGGGAAGCACTTTGAAAAAGAAAGAGAGGGTTATATAAAAGGGGGAAATTGAGTTCGATAGCATTTCTAAGAGGGAGGGTTCATTAGCACTGAGAAGGAAGAATTGGACACTTTATTTGTTTGATACCTGTGTGATTATTTTTCATGTCTATTTACAATTAAAATTCCCTTTTTTGAATGCCTAAAACCATTACTAGGCCTTGCAGTTCACATGTAAATGTCTCTTGTTTTTCATTCTTCATAACTTAAGCATGTGTGTGGAATCTGTGCAAATGGAAAACAAACTTTTTCAAAGCTTTGTAGTCCAATTTCAGCATGGCACCATATACAAAACAGTCAATAAATGTCTCCAACTTTGGGCCTATTCAATAAAGCATATAGATGCAATGGTGAGGGTATTAGATTAAAGAGGAAAAGCTCAACCCAATCTCTATGTACTATTATACACACTATATGCACATATTACACTATATGTGCAATGTTATTATATGCACATATGTAAACAATGTCACTCATTGGCATCTGTTGGGGATTGATACTAGGAGACCTCCAGTGGTATCCTGGTCTCATATAAGAAGGTGTGGAACCTATATAATTATTATACTTAACTTATTCTTAGGCCAGTTATACTTAATACAACGTACCCAGGATAAGAGTAAATACGTCCATTGCTTAGGGAACAAAGAACAAATGAAGTTTGTAAATATCCAGTACAGCCTCGGTCAGAGAAGCTTCTTATTGTAGTTAGTTAAAGTAAACGGACTCTTTACTGTCTAAAATGCTGAGGCTAAGCAACTATGACTACTCAGGTTTAGATGGAGCATCTATTATTAAACCCATGTCACCCTGCCATACCCGAAGCTCAGAACACATGAAAGAAGAAGAGAAATAAAGAATATTAGAGACCTAGCGGTTGGAGGAGCGCTGTGAAATGTTGTCCTCTAGATATGACGTGGCGGAGTACACACAGACTCATAGCAGCTGAGTTAAAATTTCTAGTTAGAAGATGGAAGACCTGTGATGTCTACAAACCATGGCTGAGGAATTACTGGCAGGTGATCATTGCTAGGAGAAGGAGAGTCTCCTCTATTCAGAAGTATGGACGGTAATAGGTTCTCCAAGCCATAGTGGATGATATCTTGGACATGTGTATACAGGAAACACTAATTGAATACAAATAAAGGGATGGGGGCTACAAAGTTTATGGTAAAGGACACTTAGGGGGTCTTTCTAATAACACAGGTTTGGTTATGAACACCCATACAGTGGTGGCTCACAACATAATTCATAATCTTACTTGTCTTCAGATACCTCCACTTCTGAGAGAATCAGGCATGCACATGGTATATATACACACATTCAGACATACACTCATATGTGTGACATATAAAATAAATTAAAGATTAATTTATCATAAAAGGATCAAATTAAATTGAGAGGAAGATGTGATGGGGCTCTAGAGGGGAGTTGGCTAAGGGGAATGGGAATGCATTTGATGAAGGTACATTACATACATATGCATTGAATTTAAACAGAAGTTTAAGAAAGCAGCTTTTGCAAAGTTTCTTTTTTCCAAAATTATTGTTATTTTACATTATGTGCATGGGCATTTTGCCTGAATATATGTCTGTGCACAACATAACACCTGGATGCCTTAGAAGAAGGCATCAGAAACTCCTGAACTGGAGTTATAGATGGTTGTGAAGTTACACGTAGGTTATATGAATCAAACTTCTCAGCAAAAGCAGCCAGTACTCTTAACTACTGATCCATCTCTAGCTACATCATTTTCTTTTTTTAATATGCTGTTTTGAAAGTGGTACGGATGCAAAGCTTGTTTACATGGAGTACTAATAGAGTCTGCTACACATATAAATACTCATTTATATTCATACATGTATCCATGCACACATACATTTATGTATGATATTGTTTATTATTTTGTTATATATGTATCAAAAAGGATGCAATAGAAGGTAGGATAAAAAGAATTTAGAATTGACTTAGCTGTGGTTAAGAAAACAAAGCTATGCTATTAGGGCAGAGGTCAACAGAGATGGAGAGGATGAAGATGATGGGACAGAGCAACTGAGGGCTGGATAAAAAAGGCAGAGAATTTCCACAGACAAGAGACTTAGAACACAGAAGAGAATTCAGTCAAGGACCCCATCCCCAATTATTCTGATCACTAATCATTTCAGTAAAAAAAAAAAAGCTAGGGCATTGCTCCAACTGATTATAATTATTGTTGTTAATTAAAAATGGTTTGCTATTTTTAACATGTAAAGGAAAGACAGTAGTCAAGGGCATCCCAAAGTCACGTGGGCATTTAAGTGGGATCAAGTGCAGGTGCTATGAGTCCTCAGAAGGAGGTAAAAGAAAGGCACAAGGTAACTGGAATCTACCACTTTGGAAATTTGTCAATCTTAAAACAGAGTAAAATGTCTCTTTTCCATTCAGTAAACACTGAGCTAAAGTTTAGAGATTAAGTGATATTTAGTTTTGGTTACTGTTTCATCCTATAAATTTGTACATTTCTAATGCCAATGTACAGAATACCCAGATATCAAAATAAATAAATAAATAAATAAATAAATAAATAAATAAATAAATAAATAAAATCCTTTGTGTTTGTCTGGTATGTGCTGCAGCTCTTGTTTGCATCCTAAAGCCATGAAAAAAAAAAAAGGGGATGAAGCTAAATAAGAAATCCTACATCATGTTTTTTGTGCAGTAACTTCAATTGAGCAAAGCAACCTGCATGGCCTTGTTGAAATGAGGGGGGATTCCAGAGGCAAAGCCCATGGTCTTAGTCAGCCCACAAGGATCTCCAAAACAAACACATTGACTCTCACAGAATGCAAACTCTGCGTGTATCATAAAAATTTAAGCTAATTGGATATTTTCTTCCTAAATTGGTTCTTCTAGTAAGTTCTAAAAGGCCCACAGGGCATTTCGCACAACATAAAAATAAACAATATTCAGTAAATGGATGGAGTAATTGTTTCTCAACAGAAACCCTTCAATAACCCATGCTTCCCTACAGAGACTCAAAGTGAAAATTTTATACCACTTCACTATAAATGAAATTGCCTTCTAAGCTTTCTGGGAACAGGTTTTTCTGAAAATGGACGGGACAGAAAATGTAGATAACAACAAATAACTCTGTACTTGGCCCCGAACAGTTAAATGAAGATAGATGAGATTAACATTTCGAAGCAGTCCATCCTGCTTTGAAAAACGTGCAACTAAAACCATGATGATATTTAACTTCTAGATTAGTTTTATAGCACACCTTTATGTGTGTTTTTTATTGCCCTTTCCTTTTGTAGTAAGAGGTCAGTTATTTCATTTAGCTTTGAACAGTTTATGCTTAGTTTCGGATAAGGAGACATGATTGCTCTACACTGCTCTAATGATCCATGATGCAATTCTGGGATGGCATTGAATATAGGACTTACAAAAAGAAAACAAACAAACAAACAATGCTGTTTTCTCAAAATTTATACTGTTGTCTAGGAAACATTGAACTGCATTTTATGTTAGCATTTGAACACCTGTAATAGCACAGTATGCTTTCAAATAGAAAAAGGATGGGGCCTTCTGCACAGCAAGCAGAATTTCTGAAAATATTGTTTTCCCTGGCCTGTGATTGGAGTATTACAGTAATTTATTCACCTTGAGTTTTAACAAACATACTGAAGTGAACATTTTGTCAGCAAGTACATCTCAGTGGAGATGAGCTCACATGAGATCACAATGATTAAACTGCTACACAGAAAATAACAAGGCTATTTTGGATAGCATTTTCTGAGCTCACATTCCACAAGATGGAATGCTTACAATTAGCTGTAGGAGAAAAGTTTTCATAATGCATTCATTACAGGATTCATAATGACAGTTAAGGAAAGCAAACATATATTGATGAAAGCCTATGAGAAAATATGTGTCAGAGAAATAAAAAAGCAGACAGTACGTTTTCCCCAACATACTCAGCGAAACTGTTCCCTTTTGGGCTCAAAGGTCTCCCACAGACTGTATTTAGAAAATTAGTATTATAGTTACTTTCCTTTAGCCATACCATTTGGGCCTTTCATCTTTAGAATTCAACAGTATTATTTGAGGGATCCATTAGACAGAAAAAAAAATCTGTCAGGAATGAGATACAGAATGGGGAAGACTCAAGAGTTATTCATCCTATCATTGAGTGAGCATGGACCTGGAAAACAGTGCTTTGCTATTTTGCATGATGTACTTCCCAGTCAGCAGGTCTCTGAGATCCTGATGATAACACAGCTTAGAGAAACATACTGGTGTATTATCATGACCTTGTATTTATAAGGACATGGTTAACAATCTGGGAACATTTCCTCTCCTTTTATTTAACCTTTCCAAATACAGATCACTTTGAGATATACATTTGGATCTGAGTCAATTTTGTTGAGTCAACTGTTTTCTTCTAAAAATGAGCCTAAGCCCATAGAAACAAGTGGCTCAAAAGGTACTTCATTCTAACTAAATAACACTGTACTTGCTCAGGCAAAAATCATTTTGTGTCCTTTTACAATGGGATATCTATAAAGATTATAAATAATACCCAGCTGTATTGAAAAAAAGAACACAGATATGAACAAATGATATATGAAATTGTCTGGTAGCTTACGTATTAATAGAAAACTTCAAAAAAGATTATTAAGACTCAAAAGCTCTCCATATTAGACGCTATTCTTCTGTACTTCAGAGATGAGTCTAATCAATGAGAGTAAAAATCAATCAGTGAGCCTCATTATTCTACGTACATAAAGATGATGTAAAATTGCTTAGGAGAGCAACGATATGTTATAAATACTTCATCTGGAATTAAGTAGATTTACATGTTAGCACATGTGAAGAGCCACAGGGCATCTCTGTAGCACGATAAGATCTGAAGATACAGGGACTTTATACCCTGGCCAATCAAAGATAAATAGGAAGTAATTGAAATAATTGAACTTTGCGGTCAGGGTCTTTAATCAACACTGAGGAGAGACACACATTCTCTAGGAAGGGCTTGGAGAACTTTTCTCCTATAAGTGTCTCTCTACCCTGAAGTATTAGTCACACTCAATAATAACATTGAAGCATAAAAGGCTCATTGTAAAGACAAGGGGAATTCCATCAAGTCAATGGCTTCCAGCCTGTCAAATTATTTGATTTGGTCCAAATGGGACTTACTTTTTGGACCTAGCATTTATCTACATTTTGAGGATTTCTCTTTCTCATTTTATGCAGTCTTGAAAGGACTCCAAATTATAGTGATTTGCTCTGATATAGCTGATGTATAGATAAAGAACAATAAGTTCTATTTTCAAAATTATATTGAGTACCAGTTGCTTTGGTGTTATCTTAAAATACAATAAGATTAGGTTAGAAATGGATCACAAGGCTCTGCCTTCCGAACAACTTTACAACAACTTATCACCAAGCATACAACTTACAAAGAACAGGTATTTAATATGTACAATTTCAAGAAACATGTTTCCTCAACAAATACCAAGAGTTCAAACATAATTTTAATATAAAGGAAGCACAGCTTAATCAAACATCAAGTGTGCTCTAAGGATTATGTACCCTTCTATTGAATTCTTGTCAGATAGAATCATTTTGCCCCACTATGTCAGCTTCAAGGTCATCATCTTTTATAGATATCCATCAATATTTAAGTGGTGCATTTACAATCTTATTCTGTGTCTCTAATATTCTTAGAGCAGAAAGGTCTTTTAGCACTTAAGGTATTTTCAGATCCCTCTGCATAGAACAGATCTACGGGTACACACAACAGTGTTCATACAAATAACGATAATGCAAGTCTTCTAAGATTTCACGGGCATTAAGTTAGAGAGCAAGTTTACTACTCATGTATGCAACCAACAAATACATCTAGGAAGTCTTTATGTCATATGCTTAAGTGATAAGACTTTTGAGACGTGCCTTACTGGCTCTTTTCTTTATCATAACTTTATACATGTCACAATTACCACTTTGAAATTTTCCTTGCAAAAAAGCAAATTGTTAATATTGTTTCAATCAAGTACACGAAGATTGGGTTAAGTCATTTGCTCGTTCAGTGAAACTCTTTTATCTGTTTTCTAGGAAGAATCTGAAAAACAACAATCCCAATGTTCTGGAGTGGCCTCTGGTCATCTACTATGTCTTTATAAGAAAGGAACACAAGTGTCTACTTCTCTACAATTTTCAGTGTGGGACCTCTAAATACACCTGGAGTCCTGACTCTTGAGTTTATATTTGAAATCTGAAAATGATTAAATATATATAAGTAAAAATATTCATGGAAAGTTGGTTAAATGAGGAATGGTGTGTGTGGTCCACTCATTGCACCAAAGGTTTGAATAATTTTTATATTTGAAAATTGTCTCTGTTTAGTGAGAAGAAAAAGCTTTGAAGTGGCTTATACTTTTAGCATGTCAAGTGCTGGCACAATGGTGTACTAACAGTGTTGTCTCCTCAAGCATCACCTGGCTTTGGATATATGTATTTCTTGTCTAAGCAAGAGTTGTATATCACCTTATAATATTGCTACATCTCATGTGGGTAGAACTATTTGGAACCATAACCACCCCCAACCCAAAGACCCCCACTCCTGAGAGATTTGTGGCCATCAGTCACCTAAGGGCAATGTCCCAAGTCATTCTTCATATAGTTGAGGCATCCCTAACACCTCAGACCAAGACAATAGGAGAAGGGATTTGACCACAGTCAAGTAGGCTCAAAACAGAGTTCTCCATGCTAATGAGGTACCAAGATCTCCCTCGGGCATGCCAATAAGCTTCCCTTCCCAAGCATTCCTCCCTGCAAATGGTATTTAATCTCAGGCCCACCCTGAGAAGTGGGGTATGGTTTTAAGCATCCATTTTCTTCCATGACAATAATAAACTGTTCGGAATTTTGGACTGCCTCTTTACAATGAGATCCACCTTGGGGAGCCATGGAAAAGGCCTTTGCCTACAGAGCCACAGTCTAGCCTCCCATAGAAAGCTTCTTTGCATTCCCAGCCCAACCTCCACCAAGCCTGCCCCTGCCAAGCCAAGGA
Organism: Mus minutoides; assembly: GCA_902729485.2. Lineage (NCBI taxonomy): Eukaryota > Metazoa > Chordata > Mammalia > Rodentia > Muridae > Mus > Mus minutoides. Next base: position 98,616 of record LR751372.1, on the reverse strand, counting down.
CAATCCCCATGGAAACAGTTGGTGCTCCCCTTTCTCCTGCCCCAGGATAGATGCTGTCCCCAGCTCGCAGACCCTCAAATCTGTTCTCAGCTCTTCCATGATTCCTAGTGGCACCTGGATGTCTAAGAGACTGAGAATCCCGGCCTCATCTCAGATCCTGGGACACTTGAACCAGCTCTATATTCCCACACCTCAGATTGTACTTTCCCACCCTGGAGTGCAGTGTCTCAGTGTTTCCCTACAGCCCAACACCCTCCACAGCTCTATGTGGGATAAGCACAGTCAAACTCCTCACATCTGCCGCCCCAAGCAGCTATGCCTAGTGTCAGAACATATGCTGGCCCACAACCCTATAGGCATTGTGGCTGTTAACACACACACACACACACACACACACACACACACACACACACAAACATATGAGCGTACACATATATTCCCTTTGTCTGTTTGTCAGCACAAAGTTCAGTGTCAAAATTCTGTACCTACACTAAGGAATAAAAGCATGGTCCTAGGTTCTATAAATGAACTGCAGACATTCATTCTCTGGGTACTTAAAACTCAAACTAACATCAACCCAAAAAACTTCTACAGTAGACCATGCTCTGCAATAAGCAATCATGATTCTCTGGTAAGGATTTGGAAGGTCCAAATAAAACATATTCTAAGTGGAAGTATGGCATAATTTTCTGTCTTCAAATAGTCACCCATGTGTTCACTCTGTGTGTAGTGTGTGTGAGAGTATGGGTACTTGTGTGCCATGATGTATCATACATAACGGTCAGAAGGCAAAATGGATATGCAGCCTTTCCTACCTTGTTTGAAACCTGGTCTTTCTTCCTGTTCATATCTGTGCACATGAGTCTGGCCAGCCTGTGAACTTGGAGAGATTCCTTCGTTTCGATGTCCTACTTCCTGATATAGGCCCAGAGAGTGAAAAATCATGTTCTATTGAATCTGACTTTTGATTTCGTTTAGTCTTTCGTATATATAATATATTCTGATCACCATTTCTCTTCCCTGCACTTCTCCCAGTCTCTCGTCCAGTCCCCCACTCCAACCATGAGAACCTTTCCCTCCCCCAGATTAATGACTCCTTCTTTACCTTTCAGAAAACAGCAGGCTTCCCAAGGAAATGAACAAGATACACTAAGACTAGGCATAAACCCTCACAACACAGTAGGAGAGAAAAAAAAAAAAAGGTCTTAAGAATAGGTCTTAAGTTAGAGACATCCCAGTCTCACTGTTAGGAGTCCAAGAACAACAAGTTACACACCTCTAATTCATATGCAGAGGATCTAGCAGAGACCTAACTATACAGGCTCTGTGATTGTTGCTTCATTAGGTGAGTCCCTATGAGTCCAGTGTAGTTGATTCTGTGGGCTGTGTTCATGGATTCCTTAACCCCTGTGTCTCCTACAATTGTCTCACTCCCACCCCCATCTCCTGCAGGATTCCCAGAGCTGCAAAAAAGGGACCAGTTGAAGACCTCCAGTTTGTCTCTAGACTTTTATATGGGCTCTTGACTCAGGTTGTTGACTTGCATGAGAAGGGTTTTTACCCAGTAAGTTATCTTCCCACCTCCTCTGTGCATACTTTTCCATGTTGCAAAAATGTTTTGAGAGACATAATTAAATTATCTAGAAAATACAATGTTATTCAAACCAGATAAGGTCATAAAGAAGTGGTAAATACAATGGGGTATAAGGTTTTGTAATTGTGTAAGCTAGGAAAAAACTATTAAACTTTAACTTACTCTGATTTTAACAAATTAATTAATAATTATTATGGAAAAATAAAGTTCCTAAAGCTTACATTGTGTCATATTAAGCTATTTCTTTGTTTAAAAATTTCTACTTTAACAAATTAGAAAAAAAAAAATGATGCAAAAGCTTGAGTTTGATTCCCAGTGGCCATAAAAAAGAACTGACTACTGCAAGGTGTCCTCTGACCTCAATCGTCATGGCATCTGCAAATGCATGTGCACACCCCCCTTACACACAACAAATGAAGAGTGAGTTAGAAAAAAAATCTCTTTTCAAATATGTAATAAAATTTTACACATTTTATCTCAAGCATGCATTCCCCTCCCCCTTACAGGATTCTACACACAAAAAAGGTATAATCCCAGCACTCGGGAGGCAGAGGCAGGCGGATTTCTGAGTTTGAGGTCAGCCTGGTCTACAAAGTGAGTTCCAGGACAGCCAGGGCTATACAGAGAAACCCTGTCTCAAAAAACCAAAAAAAAAAAAAATACTTTAAACCTCTACTTACTACAGAAACAGCGTCAGCGATGAATTTATGACTAGACTAGAACTGGAAAACATGCGAGTGAGCTAATACAGCAGGATACCGGCCACAAAGCAGGAGGGTTTTGTTTGTGATGGTTGGTTTATTTGTTTGTTTTAAGCTTGCTAAGCACTGAGAAATGTGTTGATGGACTAACACAGGAGCACTGAAACAACAATGTAAATTATGAATAATTTTATGCATCTGAAAATGGAAGATGGAAATAATTACTCCCTAAAATGTGCGTTTCCATTTATAAATGTGTGGTAGCAATGGGATTCATATAACCATTCTTTAGAGTGAGTACCTGAGCACACATCCTCCTGTCTATTCACCCCCCCCCCGTGTAAATGTGCAGAGAGAAGAAAATATACTAAATCCAACACTGTTCATAGTTTAAACAGGTGACCTAAAATAGAAACCCACAAAACCAATTTGTACATTCCCAAGAAATAGTTGCCATCAATTAAATGAAGAATTATGAGTTCTTTTAAGATATTGGAAGCCACCCAAGAAAGAATAAAATTAACTTCAACAAATATTTGTTGAATGCTTGCAATGCACTGCATGTTTTCAGAAATACAAATGTGAGTAAGAATTAGAGCCTGTGCTTTAAAAAAATTGCAATCTAATAGCCATATCCATATTCATATAATCCATGCATAACCAACCCTAAAATATAATCAGTGTGTATGACAATTTACATCAGGGTTTCACATCCATCAAACTGTACTTGCATAACACATAATATTCTATTCTCAACTTCTGGTACTTTGCCTCACACCAAGCTTCCTGTAACTGCTGATCTTATGATCAGAGTGTGTCTCCAAATCAGATTCACTGCTTCCTGTCTCCTTCCACTCAATGTTCTCTAAAATACAGAAATACACCACTATTGTTGTCTAACTCAAATGTCTTACATTTTAAAAGTCCAATATCTTTTCATGATTTACAAAGATTTCCATTGCTGGACTTCATGCACCAGGTATCCTATTTCATGACTCTCTCCTTGAATATGTGCTCCTTTGTTACATGAGCCTTACCCTTCATTCCTCACAATCCAACCTTATTTCCATTTCAAGGCCTCTGTTCTATTCAATATTTCTCCTGAAAGACATTTTTTTAACTCCAGAACTTATTTTTTAAACTTATTTCATATTTCATCTCTTCCTTGTAAAAGTTCTGTGAAGAGACATATCTTTCTTCTTTGTGCTAGATCCTCAAGCCCAGCACATGTGGCACATGATAGGTATTACAGAAAGCATTTCACAAAGTTGGGCAAGGCGCACTTTCCCATCCCATAGGCTTCTCTGGAATCAACTTCTCCCCCCATTCAGAGATTTGTCAGTGAGTGAATGGACACAGAATGTGACAAGGGTTGGAAAGATGGCTCAGTAGTAAAGTACATAGTAAGTTAAAAGTGCTTACTGGTTTTGCAAAGGACTATGGTTCAGTATCCAGCACTCATATGATATCTCAAAAACTCCCATAAGCCTCCCATATCTCTAGTTCCAGGAGATTTGATTTCTTATCTGATCTCTGTAGGATCATGAACAAATATGTTAGATGGGACACAATTTTCAAGCCACACACAGACACACACACACACACACACACACACACTTGCAAACACGGGGGGAAGCACACAGGCACACACTCACATACAAATTAGGTTTATATAGGTTAAAAAGAGAGTGTGGTCAATACATTAAGTGAAATAGCATTCAGCCTCAGAAAAGTGCTAAAACCTTGTCATTTACAGTCATATAGATAAAATTAAAAGATATTATACTAAGTAAAATGACAGAGAATGTGAAAGCTAAATATTGATAATATCATATATATGTTTTTCTTTAAATATGACAAAACAGGGATAGGAAATTCATTGTTAAGGGTCACAGAACAAGGCAAATAGATATTGAGCATAGTGGTCCAGTTGTGAAAAATAAATAAGCTGAAAACTTCAGTGCATGGCATGGGGATTATTGTTAATATTTATATTCCTAATATATGCCAAGAAAGTATGTTTACCATGTGCATAAAACTTTGTTCTTAGGTGAGGCAGTAGACATACTGACTAGTTAGGTTGTAGCATTTACAAATGTATACAAACATCAAAACTTTGCCTTATATATCCTAGACATATATAATTGGGCAACTCTACATCAACAAGGTAAAAACAAGACGAAACAAAACTAAAGTCAAACAAACACACCACACAGAGGGCACAAAAAAAGAAAACCTAACTTCCCTTCCTTTGAATTTCACTAACGAATGAACTACAGAAGAGATGACACTTGTGCCCTAGAGCTCCTACAGACTGTATCATAAGATCACTTAAAATCTAAGTGTTATAGGCGTGATCGCCAACAGTGATGTTGACAAGGGTTGAAACCTTTAAGATGTGAGTCATGTACAGGGTGGTGTCTTTCTGGTAAGGGCATGCTTCCAGGAGACTGTGAACTCTACCCTTTATATTTTCCATGATGCAAGGTGAGTGTTGCTGCTCCACATGTGCTGCTATATTGGAAGGAGAAAATTAATTCCTATACGCTGTCCTCTAACCTTCATATGCACATGGTAGGAGCATAAAAACTATTCACAAGGCAATCATACATCCACTTGTACTCCATAGTGACTATGTTAGACAAATGTTTAAGATAAAACATTTCTTTTTCCAATCTTGAACATGTTAGTAGTAGAAAACCAAAGTGCCCTTACATACAGCTGTATGAAAATTGTTCTTTCTTTGAAACGTGTGTGATATGGATACAGAGCATAGACTGAGATGTTTATAAGCACATTTGGGTGTTCGGGGGTTTAGTTAGAAATTCTTCAGATCAAATCAATTGTATGTAAATAGAAACTGAATCAGTAAGTCATTTAATTGGGCACAAATATTAATTGATCTAACTCTGGCAATAAGTTGACTTGAAGAGGATTCTGATATTCTGAACGTTGAGATTCATAGATCAGCTTTCTCTTGCCAAAATCATAAAGCTGATAAAAATTTCTTAAAGTGCCCCTAGCTTTCATAATCCCTAAAATCTAATTTGAAACATGGATTTAGCAATCCCACAGTCATCACAACATTTAACTGATGCAATATGATAGACCACTTGTCAGCAATTTCTTTAAAATAATACTTTAGTGGAATTTGTTTCTTTTTAAGGTTTACATTACAAAGAAGTCAGCCCACCACTCCAAAAGAAAAGGTTTATTTTTATTTCTTCTTTGACATAATTTTTTACCCTTATCCTATCCATCAGATTGAAGTTAAAATTTGATCAGTCAATTTCTAAAGCACAAACATGTGACACTATCATGGCTTACATACATTTCTTTTATAATTGTGACTGGTGTCCTATAATATAAAAAAGGTCCAGAATGAAAGAAATTTGATGAAGACAGAATACTAAATAATGTGTTCAAATATATATTTTTTCACCTTATGCAAAGAGAACCAAATAATTGGGACCAAACAGATAAAAGAAGGCTACTAGTGTAGGAGGAGTCTTGCTTCTGGTTTATATAACATGAAGACAAGATTTAGGAGCTGTGCAAATGCTCTGGTATCACATGGGGTTAGTGGCAGACCGAGATCTGACACATGCTTTCTTTACTTTGTTGCTTCCTTATGCCAAAACTGAATACAGAAGGAAATAAACTTTGCATGTAACTTCTTCTGACATCGTAAATACTATGAATAACCAGCAGCATACTGCTTGGTAGTCAGCCACAAATAATTTGTTTAAGTGCTATAAAGATACACACAAGCTACTCGAGTGCTTTTGTGACTTGGTAAGATGTACAAGATGTGACTATGTTTTTATATAGCGTATGGCAGAAAGGCTATGGTGTTATGGCTTTCTGTGAATACCATTGCAAATGAAGGTCTTGGATCGCACCATTGACCACTTTGACTCATAAATCTCCTCTCAGGTAGCTGGAATAGGAGGAGTAGATCTTTCTTCTTCTCTTTCCGGCAGAAATCAAGGGGGCATGTAAAGTCTGTTTCAAGACTGCAAAGCACACAAAGACTTCTCAGCTCTCTATGACTCCTAACCGAGGAAGGTCAATCTTTGCTTTAAGAAAATCAGTGTCTCTGCACCTCCTTCCATGCATATTTTAATCCCTATTATAGGGAGGAATGAAGTATCCACGCATTGGTCTTTCTTGATTTTCTTGTGTTTTGGAGATTGTATCTTGGGTATCGGGGACTTTTGGGATAACACTTGAAATGTTATTGAAGAATTTCTCTAATAAAAAATAAATAAAATTAAATCAATAAAAAAAAAGAAAATCAGTGATATTTAGTGTTGTTCTCCTTGGAAGGAGATGAATAAATCAGTATCTGTGACATCAGGTAAAGCTGGCATGTTTTGGAGGTTGAATATGAACTTTGCCATGGAATTAATACAAAGAAAATTAGTCTGTTTTTTTTTTTTTTTTTTTTTTTTTTTTTTAAATTGATGTGACGCTCCTGCTTAAATAGTATTTTTCTTATTACTTTCTTTGCTCCATTTCAGGCTCCTCCAGTGTAGCACTTGTTTTCTGAAGCAATCTCCTTATCCTAGGTAAGGCAACATTCTCCTCACCTCTTCAAGGATGGTAGGGTTAAATACACCTGCTTCATGGACAGAGGACCAGCATCTAGTGTCTTCAGCCTGTCCACCTTTTGTTTACTGTCTAAGATTTAACAGATAGCAATGACCCCTTCCCTTGAAAATGTCTGTTTGTAGAGTAAATTATATTATCATGTTAATCATATATTCTATCTCACTCTAGTTGATTGTGGGACATAAAACCATGCCCGAAAGTTTGGTAAGGTAGAGCAGATCAAGACCAGGAGACTTGGTGGGTACACACCTAAGGATTAGGTGACTCCCAGCTCCTTCTCAGCCTCCTGACTTGGAACACATGCCATGCTTCTCACATAATAGAGATTTAACCTCAGTCACTAAGGCCCAAAACAGAGTTGCTAATGAGGTGCCTAGAGAGCTGGAGCCAATAAGCTTCCCTTCCCAGACTTGCCTGTCTGCAAAAGGTATTTAGTCTCAGGCCCACCCTGAGTAGTCCGGTAGAATTTTACTCACCCATTTTCTGCCATTACAATACACTGTTGGGAAACCAGATCCACCATGGAGAGCTATGGAGAAGGTCTTTCCAGTCACAACCACCACCAAGCCTGCTGCTTGCCAAACTAAAGACAATCCCCACCACCACCACCTCACAGGACAAACCATATCTTCCCTTCTCCCATCCCAGTCTCCAAATAGACATTGTCCCCAGCCCGCGGACCCCCATCTCCATTATCTGCTCTTCTGTGATTCCCAGAGTTGCCTGGATATCCAAGTGTCTGAGAACCCTTCTGCTGTGGCCTGGGGACCCCAAATCAGCTCCAGCTTTCTTCTAAATAGCCCCTAGACTCCAAAAGCAAACTTCTCAATTGAGGACAACAGTAGATTTTTGCAGTCTTCCCAAAAGAAACATCTCTAGAGATATTATATTTATGGAGCTTTGAAGTATATAAGACCCACTGAATTTTAAGGCCAGTTTCTATGGGCAAATGTTTTATTACAAACTGAATAAAATGGTTTTAAAAATCTGTCTAGGTTGTGATTATTCATATTCAGGATATATCTTTATTTCTCTAAAAACAGTTCCATTTATATAATATTAAATGCTGCATAGAATATCTGGAATGATTTTAATGTGTTTAATTAGGAGTAATGTGCTCTTCTTGGACTTTCTTTTCAACTGAGGCTATGTCAATAAAACATTTAATATTATAAGCAATGACATTCACATAAAATGCCTAATTTTCCAAAATAATTGTCCAATGCATTTTAAATTTCACTAAGTAATAAAGAAAAAAAAGCCACATATTATCTGATACATGCTAATGGGTTATTTTTCTTATAAACCATGCCTGTTCATAGTCTCAATATTTGTTTTTTATTTTGTTTTGCTTAAAGAAGACAAACAAACCAATTTAACATGTCTCTCTTGAAAAAAACATGATTTTAAAGGAATAAAGTGGGAGAAGAGTGAAAAATTGACACCTGATAAAATATTGTAGGTTGCTAAAAGGCAGAGGACATTTCTTTTATTCAGAGAACTGCTTCTTGTAGGTCTGTACAGTCAAGAATGGTGAAAGAAACATTTAACTCAATCCGTAATGTTTGTAACTATGAGGTTTGAAATTGTTGTTCCAGAGCAAATGAAGCTGACCTTTACATTACAAATCAAGTATGAGATGATATTATGAAAATAGGCTTCTCTATTTTTAACTAAAATATCCATGAGCTTTGGAGTATGATACATGTTCTCTTCTACTTAGTAATACCTTTAGAGATGATTATGTCCATTGCCATAGCTAAGCTAGTCACAGTCCCATTTATCACTCTATATAATTAATAAAAGTCGTAGTCTTATCTTTTAAAAATCTAATTTAGGTTGAATGACACTTTCATTAAAGATTATTTTCTTATTAGAAATGTATTTGTTGGCTAGGATGTCCCTGAGTGATACAGATCTTTACTATTATGCATAATTCAACTCCCACATTTGCTTCCCAGAACCTAAAAGTAAGTAATTAAACAAACAAAGTCTAAGTAAGTATATCTGCTGCCAGCAGCCCTACTGTATATTGGAGGTAAACAAATTAGTGTCAAATATCATCATAAATAGTGCATTGGAAATGTCATCCTAAAAATGTTATCTGTTTTGGTGTCATATACATCATTCAATTTAGATGTACTCAGCTGAAGCTGCAGCTTCTATGCTAGAACTGCACATGGTTGACCAACTCCAACATATCTTCCACTTAAAGGGCTTCCAAGTTCTGGCTGAAATCTGCAGACCCAGTCACAAAGGAAAGATATGGGGCCTTACATTGCCAAGTGAAGGACAGCAGCCTACATTGCTTTCCAATGAACCTGGATAAGACTCAAGTGTACAACTCTGTCCTAATTGCTTTGAGCAGTCTGCTCCCCCAGCATGCAAGCTCGCTGGCATTTGTGCTGTCCAAGGACATAAAACCCCAAATCCAAACAATTATTTCAGACATCCAATGGCACAATTCACCCTATCTCCTTATTTCTGCTTATCTTCAGCTTTATCTTCCTGTCTGAAAGTTTCCTGATTATCCACAGGAGAAATGTGAGACATAGAAAAACAAGATGAAGGACCCAGAATGCTATACTCATAGAAAACAGCATTTGTTTTCTCTAGACTCTGATAGAGCAGTAACCACTTGTCTCTTTTTTAAAACAGAGGATTATGCCCATACATATACTTTGTAGGTGCTCTTCATTGAGCTGACAGCAGGCAACTGATGCCCAAGTGGTCCTCTAGATTGACTGGTGCATTGGTGTGGCACAAAGTCAATGGCCTGTTTTTTTTTAATTAGATATTTTATTTATTTACATTTCAAATACTACCTCATTAATGGTCTGTTCATGATGCAGTCAAGCTATCCTGGAAAACTTCTTTTTAGAAAGTCCAGCCAAACAGTGAACACTCAACCAAGACACAGAAACCTAAAACCCTTTTCCATTATGCTGTCTTTTAATACTTTACATGTAATATAAACTCAATCTTACTATTTAACATATATCCAAATATAATGTGTCTGGTAAGTGATTTTTATCATTACAAGTTGAAGGCATACAGTTACTATGTCTTTTAATAGGTGAGAAAACAAAGTCTGACAAGTGTCACCTAAGTGTGACATCAAACTAGGAAGCTAGAAAGCTGCAAATTCCTTCACCTTCTAAACTGACATTCTTTCACAATCCATCATAGAATAATGTGCAGAGTAAATTGCTCCTTGGGTACCTAGGGCTAAATCTCTTAATCTTTTTATCCTCACTTAAAATTAAGATTATGGACCTCTGTCTAGGATGTGTACTGCTGTGACGACAAGTGGTTTACTGTTGAATAAAGAAGTGAAGCCCTTGGAAAATAATCACTGTATGATTAATGTGCATAGTCAAAATGATTTAGGTACTTACATAGGTGGTCTTGACTTACATAGTTACAGTGGAGGTCTTAACTTCCAGTGTAGTCCAAACTAAAAGAGGAGTTTGACCACATAGTATACTTTTAAGATTGTTTATAAATATAAACACCACATATGTCAGCCACATCTTTCAGTTTGACCTATGTGGCTGGGTTGTGTTGGAGATGCCCACTTTGGAGTTTGTGTTGTTCATTTGAAGTTGTGTTTTAATAAAGATGTTTCCTGTTATATAAAGGGACAATTGCAGCTTGTGTGGCTTTACCAACACTTATGAAATTGCCTCCAAGCCTGTAATCGAAAAGCTGTTCATTTGCAGTAAGAATTCGTTGTAATTTAAGAAAAGGAAATCCATGGACCATGGAAGAAGATTTAACTTTTTGTTCAATGTCCTCTCTTTTCCCAAATAATGCTTGCAATTCTGTGATTGGAAAAGCCTGAGATTGCCGCAAAGATGTTAGATTTCTGTACAAAGGCTGGTACTGAAAAATCTTAGTGGTTATGCTCAAGGGTTTGATTCCTCATTAGCTGCTAGCATGTTCAAAAGCAGATAACTTATATACAGCTTTGGAGGGGGTTCCTGTTATCAATCCACAAACATAAGCACCCAACCTAACATTCCACCATATGGCTCATTGGCTAAAATCACATAAGAAGGTGACAAAGTTGCATTCCTTCTAAAGAGTTCAGAATCATGTGGGCTTAATCGGATGTCAGGTGTGGAAAATGGATCCCTGGTGTGATGGAAACAGACTCCCTCTCTCTTGGCCCTTCGAGTCTTCAAAGCATCTATCCGGATCTACTTCAATGTCCATCTCCACTTTGGATCTTACTTGTTCCCTAGATGATTATCTCTCTCTAGCAATCTCTTTGCCTTTCTTTTCCTCTTTTATTTAATTTCTAAAGCCCAGGTGGCTTGTTTGTTTCAACCTAGGTTAATTTTGTAGGATAATCTCTTTATTTTAAAATTGACATATTAGGGCTGGCATTGTGGCTCGGTGCATAAATATTACTGCTACCAAGCTCGGCAGTGTGAGTTTAATCACCAGAGCTTGCACAGTGGAAGGGGAGAACTGGGAACTGATTGCCACAAGTTGACCTGGGATTTCCACAAGTAAAGTGGCGCTCTCTCTCTCTCTCTCTCTCTCTCTCTCTCTCTCTCTCTCTCTGTGTGTGTGTGTGTGTGTGAAAGGTACAAACACTCATTTAAAAGCAATGAATAAATAAATAAGCATAAAAATTTGACAAACTGGCATCCTTAATTTCAAATATAATTTCAATTTTTTTTGTTCAGTTGTGATAGTAACTTTTGCTTTTGAAAATCTAGAACTATCTGGGGACCAATTTCTGGGCATGCCTTTACGGGAGCTTCTAGATTGAACTGAGGTAGAAAAACCATTCTAAAAGTGAGCAGTACTATTCCATGGGCTGGGATCTTGAAGCTTCCAAAAAGAAGAAAATAAGCTTAGAATTCTTTCTACTTCCAGACTGTGGACAGGATGTGAAAAACTGCTTGGCTATCATGCTCTCCTCTATAGGACAGACTGCACCCTCAAAACCCAAACTGTGAGGCAGAACAAGGCCTTCTTTTCTTATGCTGCTGCTGTCAGATATTTTATCAGAGTCACTGGAGATGCAGCTAATACATTGCTTATCATAACAAAGCCACAGGTTTCTAGGGCAAAGATGTGAGTCTTATGGGGCTATTCCTCAGCTATCACAATCTCTCAGCACAGTATCTAGCAAGAACTAAGCATTTAGTCAATAGTAATAGTAGTCACTATACACACTTACTCTCTGGTGTGTATTGATCAGCATGGTTTATGAATATTTATGCATTTCATCTCCATAACAAGCTTCTCAACATGAGGCAATAACTGTTGCCATCATCCCCTTAACATATAAAGAAAAATAAGACACAGATATGCAGCAACATGTCATGGAGCCTGTAAAATGCTTAATGAAGACATGAACCCAGGCAGAGCAGGTCCAGAATCCACTCATTTAATTAAGATTTCTGTTCCTTTATTCCAGTGTTATAATGAGAAAACAAAGGAAATGTTAGCTTAAACTACATTGAGGGACAGCTGAATTATTCCAACGTAGAAGACAGCAATATATACACTTTCCTTGCACACTTGGTCATTTTACCTAATCTTCTCTTTTGTCTTGGGATGCAGTCTAACATCAGGGCCTCAAATTCCTTGGTTATTCTGGTGGATTGTCTCGAGAGGCCTACACGAAACTAACTATTATAGCAAAGTATTTTATTTAGAGAAAGGTTTATCAGGTTTGAAAATGATTAATAGTGTAATGAGAATATTAAAGACAAAACCATATTTGTGAATACCATACATTCTACTGTCTGCTGCAGCATTCCATTTTATACTACAAACCTACTACTGGTCACCACAGGAGGGAAGAAGAAAGCAAACCAGGGTTTTGTAGAATAGAATACCTTGCCTGCTCCCGCACCATCGTGTCTCCCTTCTTCCAGAAAGAAAGTGCCCTTGGAGAGGCTCTGGGTTTACAATCCAATATCACCAGGCTGCCCACCTGCACCTGGACCATTTTTTTCATAGGGTTTCTTGAAAAATCTGGAGCGGAAGCTGAAAGGGAATAAAAGAGAGAGACAAAGAAAGAGACTGTGAGACAGAATTGTTTATTTAATAAGAACTAAATATTTTTTAAAAATCCTGTAATTTGAAAGGTCCACTGCATGTACATTTTTAAGTTCTGCATGCCTTAGATTTTGAGGCTTGCTTGGAGGTGTATTACATGCAAAAATGCAATGCTGAAAAATTAATTTATGCTATTGTTTGGGGTCCCATTCTAAATCTTAAGATTACTGCTTTACAAGGGGACTCTTAATATTTACTTTGAATATTTAAATTAACTCAGTCATGAGATTATTAAAGAAAAACACTTTACATAGAATGTTTAGGAATGTTTGTCCTATCATGATGATGTGGTCTCTCTTGATCCTTAGGACACAGCATCTAGCGAGGACCTGCCACTCAGAGAGCGCTGGCTCAATGTTCTAGAATGATGGTAGAGTTCTGAACTAATAGTTAGATTGTGCCATAGAATTCGCACATAATTAAATTTAACTTCAAAGTTGAGGAAAAAGGACATAGCAAAGTGGTAATGTTCAATGATGTTTTAGCACATTAAATATAATGTGCAGAAAATATTATGCTTACTAAAATTGTGATGTCAAACTTTAGGGTATATAGAAAGTTGTAAAGAATCATTTAAATTAAATGTTATGTTAGTCAGAAAGTCATTATTCCTTTTACTACATATGTGCAAAATGGTAAAGTTCCTGATTTACTCCAGAGAATCCCAAGTAAGGGATTTTATGTGTAAATCACAACACCTGATGTTTCAAAAATAAGATTTAATTATTTTTATTTTATGTTTATGAATGTTTTGCCTGCAAGTATGGTAGTTACCACATGTATGAAGTGCCTCTAGAGGTCAAAGACAGATTTAGATACCCTGAAGCTTGTATATAGGCAATTGTCATTTGTCATGTAGGTGCTGGGTATGGAACCAATGCCCTATGCAGAAATTTCTCTTAATCAATGAGCCATTTTTCCAGCTACTCCCCACTTGGCTTCTAATGTTCTATACTATGGTAAATCCCAGTGAAAATAACTTACTGCATGTACATGTAGGCAACACTGAATAGACTCAGCAGATTGTACTCATATGTTTATATGTGGTTATGAATCTGTTAAAACAATAATTAAAGTAGAGGTGGGGCTGTGAACTTTAAAAAATATAGTGGCAAGTGATGTACACAGGAAGGGTAGGAAAAAGAATGTGGATGGAAAATGATGTAATTATCAGTTAATCAAATAAAAAGATGTTATTCTGAGTGGTTATCAATTAAAATCTTGTGGAAAAAGTTTTAGCAAAACAAGAATCTATTTATATTTGAATATAAAATTTAACTTACATATCTTCTATTTTTCCATCTAACAACCCTACAGCAAAATAGGTAGAAGTCTATCCTTTTAGAAAAGAAATGGACTATGATCCTGCATGGTTTCATTCTATAGCAACATGTGCTTCAACTTATATTAGTGTGCAGTCCTCTCTTGTGTTTGTTGTGACATGCTACTTCTCTGCCACAGATAATAGGAGGCAGATTTTCACTGGCAATCCTTGCAGTCATCTTCAGACACATGAACTATTTCCAATCTTCAGGTTCTAGAGACAAGAAACTTCTTGTCTTCCCCAAGGAAAGATGGCCCAGCAGTTAAGAGCAGTGAATGCTTTTCCAGATGTCCCGAGTTCAATTCTCAGCAATAACATGGTAGCTGACAGCCATCTGTAATGGGATCTGATGCCCTTTTCCAATATGTATGAAGATAGCATCAGTGTACATATATACATGGGGAAGACTGATGGAGATTAATCTTGGGTTCCTCAACATTTCCTGGCAGTTGGCTCTGCATAATCGTGTGTTGTGAGAGATGCAATGTTGAATACTTGGCAGCCTCTACTATGGTGGCAAGAGCACACAGGAGTCCCATCTTTCCCTTATTCTCTAGGTTACCACCAAGTATTTCATAGTATGGTCCAGAGTGAAAATATTCTTAAACTGAGAGAAGATAACTTAGATAAATCAAATGCTCATACTCTTTAAGACATCTGCACCATTTCAATGATAGATGATGACAAATAATAGTTCATGTGTTCAAGGACATAGTATTGACACTTGTATTTAAGCAAATAGGAAGGTTCTGCTTCTCCTATGGAACAGATTGTGATGATAAACTCAGTGAATTGGGAGGTATTATATATAAACTAGAAATAATAGTGATAGCTATGTCATGGCTCAAGTTATGTTTAAGTCAAAACTTTCCATCTTACTATCTTGAGAACCTCTCTTCCTTCTCCATTTCCCTCTTTCCCTCTCTATTTGTGTCATGCTGTCATGTTACTGTTTTGTTTTTCAGACATTTGACATGCCAATGTCCTTTGCATAAATGCCCTAAACACTACAAAATATTTTCTTCCTTTCCTTATACCTATCATGCAGAAAGAAGAAAATAAACAATAATCTTAGTAGTGGATCATTGGCTAATCACGCCTTAGGTAAACTCTATAACTGAACCTCAAAAGCTAGGTCCGTGAAGTAAAATACAGTGTCTGAAACAAATATCACTGATTTCAACTTTGTCCTTTGCTTTCAGGAACCAGCATGAGGGAACACAAGAATACAGTTAAGAAGCATTTCTTCATCTACAGTAGTGTGGCTGGGTAAAGGTCCATTAGCGAGGAAGGACCCTCTTTCTATTTGCTTAACTCACTCTTGGAACTTAATTCTGGTCACCATGGCTGTTTTTCCTTTGACATCATTTGAGATACATATGTTTTGGTTTGGGTTGGGTTATTTGTTTTGCTTCATGTTTTGTTTTTGTTTTTTGAGCCAGGCTCTTGCTCTATAGCCCAGGTGGTTTAGTCAGACTGCTAGCATTCCTACGTAACTTAGCCTGGCCCCAACTTTGTAGCAATGATACTGGCTTCGTCTCCTAAGTGCTGGGAGACTAGTGTATTCTCTAATTAGAAACCTCGAATAATGAAAACAATATTGCGAATTCTATTGGTGGTAGAATGGAATATAGAAAGTCAGCATTTTAGATTCTAGAAACTATGGGGGATTTTAGGGGAGAAAGTAAGGTTAAACCATAAAAATTCATATTCTTACCTACTACCTTGAGCTCAGCACTGGAGTAGATGAGGCCATGCTTGTTTTCCGCTATACACTGGAACATTCCAGAGTCAGTCACATTGAGGTTGGTTATTGTAAGGGCACCATTTTCTATCTGTATTCTCTCCTGGATAGAAAATAAGATTTCTAGCAAATAAAGTTTTACAAGTAAAATAAATACCACTATCATTTCAATCAGAGAATAGATGTTGCTATTTTTCTCAGACTAATAGGTAGTCTGACCTAAAGTGTAACCTTTTTCTTCTTTGAAAGAGAAAATGATGCTTCACATATACAAGTAAAAAAAATCACAAAATAATTATTGAAAGCCAGAGTGAAGTGTGGCAGCCATTTCATCTTCAGACATGGTTAATGATTCAGACTGGGAATGATGTTCTAGAAGGCTGATTTTCATCATGGGAGGTAGAAAGATTTTCATCACAATATATTTTAAAATTGTTTAAGCTTAAGACTTTATACACTCAGTGCATTAAGGAATACTCAGACAGTATAGAAAATCCGCATACTTACCAGGGTTTTTTCCCTCACCTATGATGGTTTATATATATAGAAATATAAAGGCATGTAATTTACTTAGTATGCACATACACGAAAGAGCCAAAGTTACATGGCTACAGAAGGGAAGCGAAGAAGAAAATAAGTATGAATGCTGAAGGCAGCCAATTCATAGATAAATTTATTCTCCAGACAACAGACCAAGGGATAAAACAGGAAAAGGAAATTAAATTGCGTGATTGCCCAAAGTAAAGCATTCTTGCTTTTTTTTTTTTTTGTTGTTGTTGTTTTTTGTTTTTAAGACAGGGTTTCTCTGTGTAGCCCTGGCTATCCTGACACTCACTCTATAGACCAGGCTGGCCTCAAACTCAGAAATTTGCCTGCCTATGCCTCTTAAGTGCTGGGATTAAAGGCGTGCGCCACCACTGCCCATCAAAGTAAAGCATTCTTTAACACAAATACACAGAATCATTATTTATATTAATATTATCTAATCAATACAAAATCATTACTACATCCTGAATTACAATGAGATAATACTTCATTAAGAGTCTGGATGATTGGTTTTTGTGATTCTCCCTGTATCTACATGGAAAATGCCCCCTGCAGGCTTTTGTGTTTGAACATAAGGATGATATGAAACTTTGGAATCTTTGGCTATACTAGGGCTAGTGGGAATGGAAGGGTAGTGCTTGAAAGTGGTATCTACTTAGGATCTAGCCCTAGCTTGATGCTTCATGATTCCTGCTGACATAACCTCCCATTATACTTCCCTCATCATCATGGACTGAAACTGCATACTAAAATTAATCATCTCTTACTTTAATTGCTTTTGTAGAATCCCTATGCTTTGATACTAGGGGCTAAACTGCAGTGTGTGTGTGTGTGTGTGTGTGTGTGTGTGTGTGTGTGTGTGTGTGTAATTTTGTGTGGATGTTCATGTATATGTGTTCAAAAAGGACAAAGGACAACCTTGGC
This sequence comes from Mus minutoides, assembly GCA_902729485.2. Lineage (NCBI taxonomy): Eukaryota > Metazoa > Chordata > Mammalia > Rodentia > Muridae > Mus > Mus minutoides. Next base: position 81,085 of record LR751372.1, on the reverse strand, counting down.
TGTCTCTCCTTATTTGCAGCCTATGCCTACCTCTTTTCCTTTCTCTGTAAGACAATGTCTTTCACTGTCATCTCTCCATGTGTTTCTGTGTATCCAGCCACAGAATCACAAGCATTTACTCCTACATTCGGCATGTGTTCACAGTGGGTGCTGAGGATAGGACTCAGGTCCCCATAGAAGGCAAACACCTCACCTATTGAGCTGCTTGATGTCTCGAGACTAAAGGAATCATACTTTTAAAAGTGCAGGAGTAGTGGGCAAAACAGATGTATCACCTCACCTCTAGTACTAGGGCATCTCCATTTTTCAGCCATCGATAAGAGGGTTTAGGCTTCCCACTCGCCTTGCATTCCCAGTAAAGGCTGTCCTCCACAGCGATTTCCACATCTCTTAAGAGTTGAAGCCAATAAGGTTTTGCTATAATAGAGAACAATAAACAGTAGGAAGAAAAAAAAAACCTCAAATCATAGAGTAAATAAAAACCAAATGTCCTATAAATGATTATCAGACTACAATCCACAGAGTAGATTGGCGGGACAAGAATTACCTTAAGTTAACTGAATGGCTATATAGAACATTTCTTGATTTAAAAATTATGTTGCAATATGTTATATCTTAAGCCAACTTTATTGTGTTTTCTCTGCTTTCAAAGTCCTGCATGCTATATTATGTTCTTCAGATATCTATTAATAGACGCTAATGCAGGTACAGAAATTACTTTCCCCAAGTATATTTTTGAATCATAAGATCGTATTTCGTGACAACTTCAAAGTAAATGACAGCAGATATTTGTCTTAGTGGTGAACTAAATATTAATACCCATAGGAAGGAAACAACTATGCTTAAGGAAAAATATTTACCACAAGTTAGAAATAGCTCTGACTTAAACACAAAGTACTGAACATGTTACACAACTCTTCCTCCATTAAAATGAAAGCACCAAAAACAAAATATGGATAGGCAACATTAATGAAAATTGTGCTCTTTTATCAGAAAAGGATGTAATTAAAGCAAGTTCAAATTATGTATGCAAATTAGTTGGATCATAAAGATCAATGGTTTGCACTTATGTTTTGCAAGGCACCTCGATTTTTTTTCCAGACAAAAATGATATACCACTTCTAGTGGAATCCATGCAGCATCAACAGTGTATTTAGCCAAGTCTCAGACTGCATGTCAGATCCAAACCTGGGAGGTGAGATCTCTTAACGGTTTCACATTGCATTATGCATGTGATGTGTGCCACGTGATCTGCATTTGTGTCTTCCCCATGGAGCAGCAGTCTGTCTATTTCTGTTTAAATTGCAACCACAGGAAGATCTGTCTTCTTGTGTTTCCTTTCTGTCTCCTAAAACTGCCTTTTTGGGGGAGCAATGAAATTGAATGGAAACTATGGGTATTTAGCTGTTTTCCTGTTGTATAAAATTGTTTTTCCAGTATGAAAAAGTTTGTCCCAAATGACTCATCCTAATTTATATTAAAATTTCTTTTGCCTTTTCAAGCATCAGACCCACTTGGAAGGAAACTGTAGATGGATTTGATAGAAACTGCTGACCAAAGCCCAAATCTCCAGTGGGAACCTACATGGGTGACTGGCCATCCGAATAGTCTTATCCAATAGAAGAGTAGATTGGTCTTCTAAACCAAAACTGAGCTTAGAAGGGCCACATCAATCAGTCTTTTCTTCCTTAACCAGAACCTGAGTTTCAAATCATCTATTACATCATTTTTACATGAATTATTAGAGCAAATAATCAGAGAACTACAAGGGACTCAATGATGCTATAATATAATCTTAAGGTAAAGTTGTAGGGTGTCTTCCATTAAGCTCTCTATGGTGATTACTTATAATTTATTCTTAGGTACATAAAATGTTATCTACGGAATGGACTGAGTACATCGGATGTTATTGGTTCCCCCCTGTGTGTATTAATCTCTACCTTTTCTTTCTTATTTATGATTAGAATATCACCAATATTTTATGCTGTTATCCTGATCTCTGTCAGCTTGCATTGTTCATAAAATCTAGGGAAGAATGATGATTTCATACCCTGTTCTAAAGGGAGGCTCTCACACTGTCTAATCCTACATACTCTTGCTATGATGGGCATTAAGGATGAGCCTCTGAACAGGGAACTCATAATCGCTTTGTAGAATTGACAGTTGTGAGGCACTGTTGTGCTTCTTATTGATGGCCACCATCTTCTTCTTTTTGTAGTGGCAATTAATATGCAGAAACAGAAAAAAATTCCAAGCAGGGAAGGGACAAGGAGAGAAACTGAGCCATGGCCTGTTAAACACATAAATGTCAGTTTAGCGTTGGATGTTTTTCTCAGGGTGGGGGTGGTATATAGTTTCCATTTGGACTGAGATCATGGCGCATAGAGTTAAAGGCCTTAGAATATTTAATAACGGTTCTCAAGCACTGCACTGTGGAGATTGAATGACCCTTTCACAGTGGTCTGCTTGGACCGTCTGCATAGCAGATATTTACATTTAATACAAAACAGTGACAAAATTACTATTATGAAGTATCGATGAGAATAATTCTATGCTTGGGGAGATCATCCCAACATGAGGAAATGTATTAAGAGTTCATAGCATTTGGAAGCTTAAGAACCACTGAGTTAACAAATCAAAAGTTTCTGTATTTTCTCCCAGTGGTTACTTTCCGAGTGTGCTGCGATCAGGATGTAAATGAAGAGAAAGAGGAAGCTAAACTAGGGTATGAGGAATTCTCTTCATGTCTGGGACTCCGAGCTGCTCTGCCACATGGGTGAGCTTACCACTACTAGCAGCACCATTCTATACCATGCCACCAACTCACAGCCAATGGCATCATACAGCAAGTATATCACGCATATGTTTATGTATATATGTGTATATGTACATACACACATACATAAAACTAATTATGAGAGAAAGTGGGAAAGTTACAAAACATGAGGACTCATGCTGTTAAAACATCCTTTCATTTTGCCATTAATAGTTCCCAAGGCCCAACAACATAGGAAATATTAACCTTGTCAGAGGTTACTGGGCTCCATTTTGACCCTGATTTAGGCCTTGAGGACAAACCAGAGCCTGGCTGGAGTTTTGAAAACTGTCTCTGTCACTTCTGTACTGAAGTGACTTAGCAAGACCTGCTTGAGCCTGCCTTTGCCTAACTACTGCTGATGTAGATTAACTTTGTTGGCTCTGTCAGTCACCCCATACACTTTGTCACCTTTCCCCTCCCCCGATGTCATCTCACCTTAGCAAAAAGGCCACCTTCTCTCTCAGCCCTTTATAAACAAAAGGATTGATACAATTAAATGAGTTCCTGCTCCAGCCTAGGGGTGGTTATTCTCCAGGAGGCAGGAGATCCAAGCCATGACACTCACCACCTCGCTTCAGCACAGGTCCTCCCCTCTCAGCCTCGACCTGCCAGCAGAGAGCTGGCAAGAGGTAATGTACTTGCCAACTTCCAATTATTGAGGGAGGACCCATAAAAGTTTCTACAGTCTTAACAGCTGTCTTAGTAAACAGCTTCCTTCCCTGTAGGATTTGCATAACTGTTCACACTGCCCCAGAAAATTGTTTCAATAACCAGTTACTAAAATACATAAGCTATAATGCAATTTGCCCTTCATAAAATTGGTGAATTCATACCAGGTTTACAATGTTTCTAATAATTAAACTGCAAATATATGCAGCGAGCTTCCATTTCTGTGCATCTTACAGATGTATTGTGTACAATAACACATCAGCACTTTTCAAATTACATTTTCATCAAAACTTAATGCATGCTTTAAACAAAAGAAATTTCAAAGAAAAAAAAGAATATTTAATTTCCTAAAAATGTGTTCTAAAAACTATTATTTCCTTCTCCAATTGAGCAGCATATCAAACAAATATGATTGTGAATAGGAAGGAAGCAAATAGTCTACAGATAACATTATTTACATTTTTGGGTGAGGCTGAATATTTCTTTCCAAGACAATATCCTCAGTCTGGTTTACTAATGTAATAATTGTAACATCTCAATAAGAAGTTTTATTCTGCTTTTCAAATGAATGCACAAAATCACTTCTAGAAGATAAAGCAACTAGAGAGCTGTTTCTTACATGATTAAGTATGTGAAAGGTCATGCTTCAAAAAAATATGAAAGATTTCATTATCATATGAATCACTTTCAAAATGTAAAGGAATGTCAAGTTGATTGCAAAGTCGCCTTTCCTTTTAATTTCTTTGTTCTCTGATGTTTGTCCTTGCTTAACAAAAACGAGAATAAAATCTAGAAAGTGACAAATTAAATCCTGATTTTCTGATATAATGACCGCTTCCCCTAAGAATGTCAATGATTGAATAAAAACCACAAGACAACTTCTCCCAAGGCTGTTGCTTACCATAGTAAGTGAGCCGCCCTCTTGCCACATTTTTTCCTCGTGAATTTTCAGCAATGCATTCATAGGAGCCGGTATCTTCCTGTTGGAAGTTTTGGATTTCGAGCATGCCATTGAACTTCCTCAACTTAATTTTGTTGGGAAACGGCATCCCATCACTTCTTCTCCAATTAATCTGAGGAACAGGGCTGATAAAAAAAATTGTCAAGTTGTTGGCTGTACTCTGGAAATCTTATAGACTCAACACCAAGAGGCTTTGTTTCAGAGAGCAAAAGGCATAGGTTTCAAATGCAGAAGACTTGTGGTTGTAAATTATATAATATGTGAAGACTAAATTCTTGTTTTGATGGAGGGTCCCACTATGTAGCCCAGACTTGCTCCTGACTTCTGATCCTTTGATCATGATCTCCTAGTGATATGATTACAGGCTGTCAAAATTAGAGACAAATTGTGTGTTGTCACAAGAGAAAGCTATGGAATCCAGACCGCAGTAGTGGACACTTTGACAAATTTTATTTCAAAAGAGTTAAGAAACCTAAAAGAAATGGATGAATTTTAAAATGTGCATGATCTACCAAAATTAAAGCCAGAAAATACTGTAAATAATTTACACAGGTAGTTATAGACAATGAGATCAAAACTGCAATCAGAAGTGTATGCATAAAGAGGACCTCCGGACCATATGAGTGTACTGCTAAACTCTCAAACTTGTTAAAGAAGTTCTCATCCACCCTAGTATGGGCCAAGCAGTTTGACAAGGAACAAAGGGAATGTACACTATCAGGTTCTATGAAGCCTATATTATCCTGATACTCAAAGTGGATCAAAATATCCACTATAGATGAATTTTGCACACTAACATGGATGCAAATATTCTTAACAAAATACTTGCAAACTGAATTCAGGAACTCATAAGAAACTGATATGCCATGGCCAAGTGAGCTTCCTTTCTAAGATGAAAAGTTGGTTCAACACACATAAATCAATAAATACAGTAGATCAGATAAATAAATGTAAGGACAGAAATAACATAACCATCTTGATAGATGCTTAAAAGCATTTCACAAAGTTTAGCATGTTGTCATTATGGAAGTCATGGAGACATTAGAAAAACATGTTTCATACCTCAAAATAATAAAAGGTATGTATAAAACCTGTAAGGTCAGCTTCACACATACTGGAAAAAACAGACTTCTCACTTCCTCTCAAATGTGGCATGAGCCAAGGATGCCAAGTTTCACTTCTTACTTAGTATATGGCTCAGATAAGTCTTAGCTAGAACAATAAACATGATGAAGACGATGCAGAGAAAAAAAAATGGGGAAGTATTCAAGTTATCCCAATTTACAGATGGCATAGTTGTGTATTTAAAAGACCCTATATAATCATTTTTAGTAAAACTGCAACAAATAAAATTAACAGGTAAATATAAGTAGTCTTCATATATATCAAGAGTGACCTTGCAGAACAAAACTAAGACAGTATCCATTCATAATAATTCCAAAAAAAAAATAAGGTACCTCGGAGTAAGTGTATCCAGGAAGGTCAAGAAAAGACAGAAAGTGATGAACATGACGCTTGTGCTCCTGAACTGAAACAATGAGTATTATGGAAATAGCTATGCTCCAAACTAAATCTACATATTTCATGCAACTCTTAAGAAAATTTCACTGTAATTTATCATGAAACTAGAAAAAAACAATCCAAAAATTCCTATGGATATTCAAAAGACCAGATTTAAGCGAAAGCAATACTAATAAGGAAATATCAATCTGGTGGTATCACATGTTTGTCCCCAAATTATAAAACCAAGTTATAATGACAGTGTTGCAAACAAAAAGACAGAGAATAGGGGACCTGGATTTAACAATCAAAGATGTCAAAAAATATGTAAGACAGTTTGTTCGAGAAATGATGCTGGCAAACCTGGATATCCACCTGCAGTGGAATTTGAATCAAAGCTGTTATTCTGTATTCAAAACCAACTCAAAGCACACAAAAGACATTAATTTAAAGTCTCAAATGCTAAAACTTCTAGAGGAAAGCATTGGAAATGTCCTTCAAGATACAGGTATTGACAAGAACTTTCCAAACAGAACCCCAAGGCGTGGAAATCAGACCCATGGATCAATAAATGAGACTGCATGAAATTAAAAGGTTTCTGCACAGCAAAAGAAGCTATTAGTGGAGTATGTAGCACATAGAATGGGAGACTATCCTTATAAGCTAAAACTACAACAAGGGACTAATATTATAAATTTACAAAAATTGGAAAGATTAAATATCAGCGAAGTAAAACTGTCCATGAACAAGTGGGTAATAAAATAATCAGGAAGCTATGAAAAAGAAGAAACATAAATGCTGGTAATATTTTTGAAATGATCAAAATACCAACTTGATTGTAATGAAGTGCAAAATAAACTACTCTGAGTTGCCAACTTATCTCAGTCAGAATGACTATCATAAAGAAACAGATATTGGAGAAAATGTGAAGGAGAAGCCCTTACATATGTCTGGTAGAAGTGCAGACAATATGTAAATTAGTATGGAGGTTTTGTAATAAGAAAAACAGAAGAAAAAAGGAAAGAAAGAAAGAAAGAAAGAAAGAAAGAAAGAAAGGAAGGAAGGAAGAAAGGAACAAAGAAAGGAAGGATGAAAAGAAGGAAGGAATGATGGAAGAAAAGAATGAAAGAAAGGAAGAAAAGAAAGAAAAGAAAGACAAAAAGAAATGAATTAAGAAACAAAGAATAAAATAAAAACAGATTAGTCCAGGCATGTACTCAAGGGACTCCAGGTGTTGACCCATGTTTATAGATGTTCTAGTTGGGATATCAAACAAAACAAAACAAAACAAAACAAACAAAACAAAAAACAAAACAAAAACAAAAAAAAACCCAAAAATTCCATGCAACCAGATTAGATAAAAGTGTGGTGCATACTCAGATTTAACTTTTCCCATTGTAAAGAAAAGTGAAATTTTCAGGAAAATGGATATATCAAAAAGTATAATACTATGCCAGTTCCTGAAAACAAAGTTAGATAAAAAACATTTATTATCCTTCATATGTGCATCCAAGCCTGTAAGGTATATAAGTATATATGTTTTTAACACACACACACACACACACACACACACACACACACAAATTTAGTTATTAAAAATCAAGAAAGAGCCAGAAGTGGTGGCGCACGCCTTTAATCCCAGCACTCTGGAGGCAGAGGCAGGCGGATTTCTGAGTTCGAGGCTAGCCTGGTCTACAAAGTGAGTTCCAGGACTATACAGAGAAACCCTTTCTCGAACCCCCCCCCCAAAAAAAAAGCCGGGCATGATGGCACATGCCTTTAATCCCAGCACTCGGGAGGCAGAGGCAGGCAGATCTCTGAGTTCGAGGCCAGCCTGGTCTACAGAGTGAGTTCCAGGACAGCCAAGGCTACACGGAGAAACCCTGTCTCGAAAAAACAAAATAAAACAAACAACAACAACAACAACAACAACAACAACAAAATACACACTCTTTTTTTGGGGGGGGGGGAATTTCATAGTGATATCTGATGTCTTGTATGCTAACTTAAAGTTCAAAACACTTTATTAACATTTATACAAAATATATTTTGCTGCAAAGGAAAAAAATAGAACTTAACCTCCCTCCCCTTAGCAACCTAACGCAATGTGTGATTGTTTCAGAACTTACTTCCCCAGGGCGAAGCATTCCAACTTCACAGTTGAACCTTTAGCTGCTGGAAGAGTCTCTGGAAACTGGACTTCTATCTTGGGTTCATATTCACCCATGACACCTATGAATTCGTAATATAAAATGGGTAATGTCAGTGTTTTCTATGGCATCATTTTGTATTCTGTGTTTCCTATAGAATCATTTTAAATAAAACTTTATTTGGGTACCTTGTAAACCAGCTTTCAGTGGTTGTAATGACTCACTTGTACTAGGCTTGACCAAACATGCACCCTGAATAACATTAGGTCAACAGTGCTGCAATATGCAAAACACTTTAGTGAAAACCATTTAAATTCTATACTCAATGTGAGCGTTTCTATTTAAGTTGCCATCTACAATGTATTAATAATTCCTGAAGTTTCCTAAGGTACAAAGATTATAGTGGGGATTTTGCTAAATGGTGGCCCAGTCACATACGTGCCAATCTTTTTTTTTTTTTTTAAGATTTTTTATTAGATATTTTCTTTATTTACATTTCAAATGCTATCCTGAAACTACCCTTTACCCTCCCCCCGCCCTACTCCACTACCCACCCACTCCAACTTCTTGGCCCTGGTGCTCCCCTGTACTGGGGCATATAAAGTGTGCAAGGCTAAGGGACCTCTCTTCCCAATGACGGCCGACTAGGTCATCTGCTACAAATGCAGCTAGAGTCACGAGCTCTGGGGGTACTGGTTAGTTCATATTATTGTTCCACCTACAGGGTTGCAGACCCCTTCAGCTCCTTGGGTACTTTCTCTAGCTTCTACATTGGAGGTCCTGTATTCATGTCCTATAGATGACTGTGAGCATCCCCTTCTGTATTTGCCAGGCACTGGCATAGCCTCACTTGAGATAGGTATATCAGGGTCCTTTCAGCAAAATCTTGCTGGCATATGCAAGAGTGTCTGGGTTTGGTGGCTGATTATGGGATCTTAAACGTATTAAATGTCTCCCTGATATCAAAACACAGTGATTTAACATGTGGAGGCATTCTGATTCTATTATACTTGACTAGAAACTGCTTCCATATTTGTGTTGAAGAAATTATGCTGTCTGAGATATGATTTACTTCCAATAGGTCAACTACCAAGGCTTATAAATTGGCACTCTTTCTTTTTCCTCTCAAAAGTCCCATGTAGTCCATTTTGGTCTCAAACTCACAGTGTAGCCCACAATGACCTTGAACTTGGGATTGTCCTGTCTTAAACTCTGATATTACAGACATGGAACACCATATTCATTTTATGCATTTTTGAGTATCAAACCCAGAGCTCTGTACATGTTAGGCAAGTATTCTAGCAAATAAGCTGTAGACCCAGCTCCTAAATGGGATTTCTCCTGTATCTCATAGATAACTTGTAAACATTGATCACGGAGGTAATGCCACAGAACTTTTCTTTACAATTTTACTATTTTTAGTGAGAGTTTTTGGCTTATAATAAAATATTTATAAAATAAACAATTTCAAGCTGACAAAAATTAAAAACAAATGCTTTTATGGGCATTCCACTGAGAAGGTCTCATACCATCAGAGCGTAGCACCAAAGGTGTTGGGGAGCCCAATACTCTGGCATTTGTCACAGTGCTGGTCACTACGCATGTGTAATTTCCCACATCAGATGGTTCCACCTTAGCTATGTAGAGGTGTCCTGTCTCTTGAGAGACAAATCTTCGACTGTCTTCTTCAACAAATGATGGATACTCATTGAAGACCCAAGCATATGACAGTTCTATCAAAAGTTAAGAAGACATACATGTCATTACAGTCAGAAAGTTACAGAATTGCCTTTACATCAGGTGATCTTTTTCTTGCAAGCCATTGAGAAGAGCACTTATGGAACTGATCCTGCATTCACTTTATACTACGATGAAGAATGCTATTGATTGGCATTCTAGTGCAGGAAGCACCTCTGCTCTCTTCATGTCCCTTCTCTGGGTGATGCTTTTATAAGGCTCAATGATTCGCTCTGGCTTTCTTTTCATTTCTGTTTCTATAGTTCCATAGCTCTAAATCACCAATTACATCATAGCAATTTCTGGCATCAAACTGTTATCATGGCTCCTTAGTTTCTTGTGACTAACACACAGTGGCTCAACCTCACCATAAATCCCTCCAATGGACTCGTGGTTTCTCTGGCTCCTGGGCTTTGAATACGCTGCTCCTGGGCCTACAAAGACTTTTGTCAGGCTTGCAATTAACTTTCTTCCTTCCTTCCTTCCTTCCTTCCTTCCTTCCTTCCTTCCTTCCTTCCTTCCTCCATTACTTCCTTGCTTTCTTCTTACCTTTTGTCCTTCCCTTTCTTTTCTCTCTCTCTTTCTCTCTCTTCCTTCCTTTCTTTCCTTCCCTTGTTTCTTTTTGCTTTCTGTCTTCCTCATTATTCCTACCTTCCAGCCTTTCTACCTTTCTTCTTTCCTTACTTCCTTCTTTCCTTCTCTCATTCTTCTTTCCTTCCTATCTCTCCCCATATCTTTCTCTCTCTCTCTCTCTCTCTCTCTCTCTCTCTCTCTCTCTCTCTCTCCCCCCTCTCTCTCTTTCAATGGTAAATTTTCATATATTCACCATATATACTATTGGGTTGCATAATGAAATTTTTATAAGTAAATATTATACTTCGACCATGTTCTCACATAGGAAAACCCTTCCCCTTTGCTCCTATAACTGCTCCCATTAGTTCCCTTTCCTAATGAGGTTCATTTCTACTTTCATGTCATATACACACAATGGTCTTACATATCTATGTGAAATCTAAGATCCACAAATGTGAGCAGACCCTATATATAACTCATGAGAATGTACCATAGTCCAGTCACCATGGAAAACAGTATAAAGAACCCTAAAAAATTAAAAGATCTACCATATGCTCTATACACACAGTGCTCTTGGGTATTTGCCTGGAAGACACTAAATAAATTTTGCAGAGGCATTTTTATACATGAATGTTTTCTGAAGAATTATTTACAATAAGTAAATGGTGATGTTCATCTAGAGATGAATGAATAATGAAAATGCATACAAAATGGGATTTCTTCAGCTATAAGGAAGAATGAAATTGTGTCATTTGAAGGAAAATAGATGGTTCTTTCTCTGGTTTCCACCTCTTTGAGCACTAAACCCCATTAACCTGAGATCAGGTCAAGTGGCTCATAAGGTAGCATGGGGAGTTACCTCCATGAGAAGTACTTCTTTTGCCTCCTGATCTGGGTTGCAGCCCATGTCCAGAGAGAAACTCAAGAGATAATTTTATTTTTCAGTGTGTGTGTGTGTGTGTGTGTGTGTGTGTGTGTGTGTGTGTGTATCTAAGTATAGGAACCTTCAGAGGCTAGAAGAGGCCACCAGATGCTATGGAGCTGGAGTTAAAGACAGCTGTGAACTGTTTGAAATGTGTGATGAGAACAGGATTCTAGTCCTTTGTAAGGGCAGTGCCTGCTCTTAATTTCTAAGCCACCATCTAAACTCCTAGAACAACTCTGAAGTTCACTCTAATGTAAGCATTTATCAAACAACATGTAATGCCTCTTATCTCAGTTGTACCTTTGATAATTATATAATTAATTCATGCCCCCTTAAAAAACAAACAAACAAACAAACAAACAAACCCTTTATTCTGTGGTTCTGGGAATCAAGCCGGGGCCTGGCACATCTTCCCTAGTGCTCTATCTTGAGTCACACAATCAACCTTGACCCCAACTGCTCCTATTTGTGAAGGGGCAGTTGTGAATCTAAGGTCCTATTCCCCAATTGGTTCAAGATTTGACAGAAAAGAAAGCTTTAAGCTAATTGCTGCCCAGAAAGTACAGACAGGAATTCTGGGTCCCAGGAAGAAAAGGCAGGCTTAAGAGAGAGGAGTTTTTCTACCATGTTTTGGAGGAAGAAGAATGCAAGAACCATGTGAGGTCTCAGGGGAAGCTGCGGATTGTGGCCACTACTACAGGTGGGTGGCCAGGAATGTTTGACAGGGCCTAGGTGGGACTAGCCACTGGAGCTTATGGTAGGTGGAGAGATGGAGATAATAAGTTGGTAAGGGCATTCTTTTCCAGGTGGGAGATATCAGCACCCATCAATTGTGCTATAAAGGCAAGTTGTAAAGTTACAAACTCTCTCTTTCTCTCTCTCTCTCTCTCTCTCTCTCTCTCTCTCTCTCTCTCTCCCTCTCTCTCTCTCTGTGTGTGTGTGTGTGTGTGTGTGTGTGTGTGTGTGTGTGTGTGTTATCCATGGATTCAAGGGAAGAGGGAGTGGGCTGGCAGTGTAGTCACCTCTGGATCTAAAGGCAGGCAGAACAAAAAGGAAGCCGAGATGGGGCTGGTAGTGTGACCGATCCCAGAGCAAAGGTAGTAGCATAAAGCTATATGCAAAGTATTTGTAATTGATAGGTAAAACATTAAATGCACTTAACACGTCCTAAATAAACAGTTGTTGAGTCAAGTAAGGGCACGTTATGCTATAAGCTATGAACAAAAAATTTACTAGGAGGATCTTCACCACCTATGGGCAATGTAAGCAATATACTCTAAAGAACTATATTCTTCTCTACATGAATGATATCTAAATAGTATTATTCTTTGTGGTTTTATGACCTCAAGTTATTGAGAGTCAGGTATTACTAGGGCATTGTTTCTGTGTTTCGTTTACTGGTTTTCTTCTTCAGATGCTGTTTTCTTTTGCAGTCACGTTAACCTGACTGCACTGATTAAATCCTATCAAGGTCTCTAAAGTTTTTGAAAACATATGCTAATCATATAAATATAAATTTATATTTGACCTTTAATACACATTTAAATTCGAAATAGATTTGAAGCACAATTATAGCCATATCTTTCCTTTGGGGACAGTCACTTGATAAAAATCAATGTGAAACGATGTTCAAAGTTGGGATACAAGATGCTACGAATGTTGCGGAGGGAGGATACGATATTTTTTCATTACTGAAGAATACACATAATGCTCAAGAGAACACTCAAGAACACACAGCTGAAAGCCTTCCAGTGAGAGAGTATAAGGCAGATAAAAGGCCAGAAGAGGTGAGACTCTCTGAAGAATTTGGTGGACATGAGTCATGCTAATACCAGTGTCAGTGTTCCATCTCAATGGCACACATTGCAAACTGTTAATTCGTAAACACTACTTTCTTTTCTCAGAGAGATGAATATTTTATGAAAGTCTAGTTAAGCCACTGATGAGATAGGAAATTCCAAAGTTGTTGGTTGAATTTTATGGAAAAAAAAAGTAAACCCTCATTTCCCACTAGGCCTACTCCCATGCTGTTTATTACTCCACCATTTCCACATAAACTTAGAGAAAAAGGATGTTGAAAAGGCAGCATAAGCTGCTCCTGCGGTGGGTGTCACTGGCACGTTGCAGCAGCAATGGCTCTGCAGGGGCCTCCTGTGGCTCTTAGCCAACCCACCTAGCAGACAGTCCTCCACCTCATTTTTATTTAATATTTTTTCTCTGTTTATCAGAATGCTCAAGACACAGAATTAACACAGTGGCCTTCCCTTTATTATTCAGACAGATTAAAACTTGGTTCCTAGTATTGGAACTGGGCACGGGTTCAATGAGTTATGGGTAGTTCAGGTGACAGGCCTGTCATGTCTGCCTCTAGTATGCATGTAGATGTGACATAAACTTCATTTTATAACCAGTTTATCCCTAAATAAGAATTAGAAGAAAGAATTTAGTGTCAGAGTCAGAAGACTTAACATATGATAAATTTATACCAATAGTTTAACACGAGGTTATATCAACAATAAGTATGTGTAATATCGTAGAATAAAAACCACAAGTGTAAGTTTGATTTAAAACATTTACTGTAAAATAATATATATTACATTACTCCATTTGCTAATTTTCTTTTGATTATAAAAAACAACAGCACTTTAAAAAAGTGGTATTTAAATGTATTAGAATGTCATGATTTTTGTCTCTGTCATAGTATGGCTCAGCTAGGAAAGTTAAAGAAAGGAAGTCAACCATGGTTGTGTGTACCTCTAGGGTATACTTGTAGATATGGGAGGCTCCACTCATGTGTCTGTGGGGAACTTACTGCAGGGAAGGTACATATGCTTACTAGAGGTAGACACTATGGCCACGGTCACACAGACTAGACCTATTTCATTAAACCTAATCAGAGTGTAAACACTGTTCGTTTCTGAACCATGTAGGGCTTTTCTAATGGGGAAATCTGCCCAAACACTCCACAGAGAAATGCCCAAAATGTTTTCAGATATTTCTTGTAGTGTGACGCTTGTCTTTGTCCACAGATATGTGACCTGATTCTCAGTCTGGTTGTTCCTCTTCCTATCTCTAATCCCTCTCCCTTATGCTTTCTCAGGTCCTTTCCAGTAATCTTTTTCAAATCTGATCCTTTAATCCTATTTCAGTGTTGACTTCCTAGGAACTTGAACTGTCTTGGTTGCTGACATTGAACAACAGCCTTTTCTTTTTGTATTTAAAATTGTCCTTTCCCTTTGATCCGGAGGGAGTATCTATTCAGGATCATAAACTTCCTTTCCCAGGGATAATTGCTCTTCTCTTAAATTTCTATCAAGATAATCTCTTCCCCCCACCTCCTGGTTTTTCAAATACACTGGCAGCTGTCCTGTAGACAAGAAAAGCTCTTCAGGAGCCCAGTGTGAAACAGTGTAAAGCTCTCTGTCTCTATTACTGACTCCAAAGAGGCAACTGGTTCACTTTTAATGCAGTTCTTTTTCTCTGTGAAGTAAGTTAGTGAGCAGAGTGAAGAAACCACTCATAACCTGGAGAGTCAGAAGCTACTGTCCGCAGCACTTACGATTCAGGTTCCCCGTTTAGGACTTGAGGTCATCAGACAGACACAGAAGTTAATCACAGACCCCTGTGGTGTCTGATGGGCACTAAATTACAGAATAGACACACACACACACACACACACACACACACACACACACACACACACACACACAATCTTCATTAATCAATGCATCAATGCACTTCACATTGTAAAAGGTGATTATAAAGTTTCATGAACACTTCCTTTCTCTAAATATCCCTTCAATACAGCATATATAATGTTAAATTAGGCACTATCGTATATGGAATTGAATGATGAAATAGAGTTCCTCCCTAGTACATCCTTAGGAATCCAGACAATATGATTCTTGATCACTAACAAAGGACAACATGGAGCAGAAAGAAAAGCTTGGAGAGGGAGGGGGCTCCCCTTAGAGCTGGCAGAGGAAATACTCAAATTAGACTTTGAGAGCAAGTAGAAGATAAAGAAGTACAAGTTCAGTGAGGTTTTCAATGATCTAAATCAACGCGCCAGTGTTTGGGTGACTAATGGTCAGGAGTCAGCTATGAGAAGCTAAGGCTTTCCTGGAGGTGGTCCACCATTTTTTGCATGGATTATGATGGGTGATCTCTGAGAGGCAAGGTCCCAGAAGGCTTCTAGGGATTGTTTCTTGTCACTGCTATATCTTTTTCTATCATGATCGCAGAGTCTAATGATTCCTGGGCATTAGCCCACCGCCTTGGGCAGATTTCTTGCACATCAACACAAAGATGAGCTTTCATGAATTCATGCTATTTAGATAGATGAATGATCTTTATAGAATTCATTATTTGATTCAAATAATTATAAAAAGAAAGTTTTAAGAGATGCTTTTAGTTGTTTTGTCAGAAAGATATAATAAAGTTGGAATCAAGAAAAGAATATGCCCATTACTCATAAAATAGTGAGTAAATAATGTATCATAAGGAATATAATGAGGTTTCTCAACTATACTAAAAAGAGAAATAGGCTTGGGATAAATTTGTGATCAAGGAAAAACATTCATTCTAGGTTGGGTCCAAGGATGAAGCCACGGTTGTGCACTATGATAAAGTGAGGGCATATGAAATTGTTGCTTTGAACTTATAATGAAACACTGCTTTGAACTTAATATCAACATTTTTAAACTCCCCTTTTATGTAACATTTTATCTATGATGGAATTCTTTTTTGTCTAAGAAGGTATACAAAAGAACTTTTGTCTAAGAAGGTATACAAAAGCCAGAGAGCAGGAATAAGGCCTGGCATCTGGGGCTCTGCCCTATCCACCCACCAAATGTATGCGTGTGCCTTTGCAGAGCTCTGACCCATGTGTCTATTTGTATATACATACATGTGTAGGCATATGTGTATGTGTGTAAGTATGCAAAAACTTGTGGAGTTAATGAGACAGATGATTAGGCCTGACCAGAATCAATCTCTCTCTCTCTCTCTCTCTCTCTCTCTCTCTCTCTCTCTCTCTCTCTCTCTCCCTCCCTCCCTCCCTGCCTCCCTCCCTCTCACTCTCCCTCTTCCTACTCCCCATCTGTGTGTGTGTGTGTGTAGAATTACATGTGTTTTCTTTCTTTTCTTTTCTTTTCTTTTCTTTTTCTGGCTCATGAAGAGTTAACAAGTCCAAGCGCTTGCATGGCCAGAGAGAAGGGAACCCTAACAATTAAGCTTTCTTTTGTTCCTAATTCCCTTGTGCTAACAGAAAGCCAGTAGCTTTGGGCCTTAGAATACCAAAGAGTTATACTCAGAAGAATTGCCAAAGATAATTTTGGTCTTATCACTGACTCTATACCCTACTGCTGACTTTTCTAGGAACTTTTTCATGCGGGACTGGACTGCAGCAACTAATACTGCATTATACAGAATAAATGACCCTAGTTCTCCACACCTAGACCTGAAACCTAGGAATAGAACATTAGACATAGAATACGGACTCTGCAGATGTAAGTAACATAGAGCATTGAGATGGGAAGATCTTCCTGGATTATCTGAGTGAGTGACTAGTCATTTTAAGGATGATAATGAGTAAATGGCAGAAGGGTTAAAAATAAAAAGAAAAACATTCTATCTACCTGAGCAGGAGTGAAAATCAGAGACAGATATTTTATGCTGCCTTCCTAGAAAAGACAGTGAATACAAGTTGCCTGTAAAGGCAATATAAGGCAGGTGATAGGTGCCCCTCTTAGCCTACAAAAGAAGAGCCGAAATACATCTCTGCTTTTATCTTGATAGTTAGCCCATTAAACTGATAATTTGATTTTGAACTCTCAGATATAAACATTAAGATTGCGGAATCTTGTCACTGTAGCATGGGGGTAGCTATACACCTGGCCATTGGACTGGCCTGAAGACTTGCTGTTAAGAGCATTGTAGTGAACCTGAACATGACTAATGTCATCAATTACCAGGAACCTTCTAAGGACAGACACAGAAAGGACAGAGAAAGTGGATTGACTAATGAGCAGAAGTCTGAGGGAAATAATTCCTTACTGGTAGCCAAGAGCCAAGGAATATTCATCCACTGGCAGCTGCCAAAAGCAAGGGCAACAGAGGCTCAGCCAAGGTTCTGGAAGAGAATTCAGCACATGCAACTTCCAATACCTTGCTGTCAATCTCAGAAAACTTCTCTTTGGCTTTAATGTTGTATAATAGATGCATGTTGGTTTTAAGCATAACGCTGTGGATCAGTAACAGCCATGATAGGAAAACAACATAAGTGATAATAGTTAACAACAAATATTTACAATGTTTCCTGGGTTTTCTACTGTAGATGACATAAAATATCCTGACCAAAATAAAAGCAATTTAGTGGAGAAAGGGTTTCTTTTAGTATACAATTCCAGTATACAGTCCATCATTGTGGAAATTAAGGCAGGATCTCCTAGAAGCAGTCGGTCATAGCCACAGTCAAGAGCAGAGAGAATGTGTGCATGGTCACCAGTGCAATCTCCTCTGTACACATAGAAAGTCTAGAACCCAAAAACCAATGGAACAGAGCTGCCACAATGGGCAGAGTCCCCCACCTCAGTTAAAGCAACCAAAAGAATTCCCACAAAAATGCTCAGAGGTCAATCTGTCTAGAAGAAATCTTAAGGAGACTCTCCTGGGTGTCTCTAGATAGGTCAAGCTACCAATTAAAAGTAACCATCACATAGTGCTAGGTATTTCAAATAAAATACCCCAAATAATGAAAATGAAATGAGCCTATATGAAGTTGAAGTTAGAGAGCCAAAGGGGAAGTTTGTGTTTCAAATAATACAATTAGAAAAATCCATATGTAAGAGAAAAGGCATGGAATATTCCAAAATAGAAAAGCAACTATAATTCTCAAAGTCCACAAATGACTATTATTTACAACTATCAAGACATTTGAAGATTTAGAGAAAGGACGCATAGCTACATGTGATAAGGCTCACAGTATCATAAACAGTAAGTAGAAATATGCACCACTCACAGTGTATATAGAACCATTTTCTTAGAGGAAGGATCTGCATCAACTTTTGCTAGCCTCTGCATTCCTACCTTTAAATTTGTAGGTCACAGGCCTTACTTAAAATATTTGAGAGTTATGTAATTTATTGCATTCCGGACAAAGTAAAATGACATCTACTGCAGTACTACGAGAGTTCATTTATAAAAATCTTCATTTGTGATGTGTTAATTGGATACAGCAAAGCTAAATATACATCATTTATCCATCCTTTTATGTACAACAATATTTAAGAAGCTATGATACAAAAGCTAATTTCAGACTCCAACAAGCTAGGCTTTACAAAATATTTAGAAAAACTCAAGGAAATCCTAAATGCCCTATGGGTAAGTAACTTTGCCACTTGGTTTTATATTAGCAATGCTAGGATGGCATTAATAATAATAGCAAATATTTTTTAATTGGAGAGCTAAGAGTATCTAACAATCAAAGCAATAAATAAAGAGAATGAAGGTCTGAAATTCTGCGTTTTGAAAAGCGATCCGGTCCATGATGGATGATGTCACTTTGGCATCCACATTCCTTTCCAGGTCACTGAAGTGTACAACCAGTCAATTTAACATGAAAAATGCCACTCTGGTGTTTACCTGGAGAAGTATTAATGCATATCCTACAGGCACTTGGGGTTTGTTTCTACTTCTATTATGAAATTCTATTATGAAGGAGATTTAATCCTAAGCCCGGGCATTTTGTAGAAGAAATTCTGTCAAACAAAACTGCAGTTAGGCAAAACTGTAAAAGAAACTCGGGCCATTTTCTGTGGTGACAACTGGGGAATTCTGACCTATTTTAAGATGAGACATATGTAAAAGTGCAGGAAGGTTCTTGATGTCATTCAAGATTTTATCAGTGATTCAAACAGTTGAAAAGAGAATTCTCCTGCGAGGCTTACAGGTGAAACTACTTGTCTGAGAGTCTGGGATACAGTGCACACCCTACAGTCTAAAGCAAGGTAAAGAGCAGGAGGAATGGCCAGTGTTAAGACAGGGTCTGAGGAACCTGAAGTACTCCTGACATTTCAGGGCGCTTTCATTCAAAAGCTGTTTTGTAAATTGTTGAAGATGGTCATATACAGCAGGTTTCACTTGGTAGATCAGGAATATTTACTGAATCCTTTCTGACTTTGACCACTAACTTGTGACTCTTCTGAGGAGAGCTGTGTTAAGGCCTGAAATCATGATGCTCTCCAGCTAGCTCCGGGTTGACTGTTAGGATACTTACTATGCATACTAGGCATGGTTGCCTGGAAATGGGACATTTCGGAGCATTCTCTCTCCTCTCTCCCTCTGTCTCTGTCTCTCTGTCTCTCTCACACCACACACACACACACACACACACACACACACACACACACACACACACACACTTTTGTCAGGATCTCCTAGATCCTTAGGCCACTAGAGAAGGGATAAGTAGCTGTGATAGACAGTAAAATATACTTACCTGTCCCTTTCAGTGTTTCCTAAAGATCAAGATCAAATTCTATGAGTTTGAAAGTGATTGTCTGCCTTGTTTTATGTGTTTGCATTTTTGTCTTTGTAAGGTAATCCTAATGCCTTAGCGAGTTTCCACAAATTTATTTTCCCCCTTAAACACTCAATCCTGCACACAGCTTGTCTCTGCATTGCTTTACGTGCTAGCTTAGAAGCATACATGTGCCTTTTTAATCGAATACCCAATGCTGATAGGGAATGATGCTGTTGTTCTGAGAATGCCTCCATCAGTCTCCTGCATCCTCTTTGAGGAACTGTAGTGCTTGATGTGGTGTATATTCCTTTTCTCGTGCTGTTTTCAGTAGACGTCCCTGTCCAACTACCCTGTCAGGTTGTTTACACTGGATTGGCCTGTTCTTCCTTCTTTTATCCAATGGGATCTCAAAGACGAGGGGTTAAAAGTTGGAACCATATTCAGTGGCTATCAGATTGTCCATCAGTGTCTTTTAGTGCCCAAGGAGGAGTAGCAAAAGCATTGCAATCCTTCCTCCCATAAGCATCCCGAAAGCATGACATTGCTCAAGATATAATTTTATATCTCCACAGGGGAGAAATGAGGGCCAAAAAGAACTCAGGAGAATTGTCATGAAATGCATTCATATATAACAAGTTGTTAAGGCCACAGATACATTTTTCAAGGACCACAATCCCCAATTTACATGGAAAGAGACATCCAGGTATGATGATTGAGACTGGAATAAAGAACCCAAGAATAGCAGCTGAAAGATCTGTATTCTTTTCTTTTCTCATCACTGTGTAAGAAATACTTGGTTAAACCAACTCAAGGGAGGAAGATTTTTTTTTTTTAACTGTCATGGCAAAGAAGCCATGAGAACAAGAGTGTGAGGCAGCAAGTTACATGCTGAGAAAAAGTCAGAACGCAGGGACAAGGGGATGCTTGACTGCATCTGGCATTTTCCTTTCTCTCTTTTGTGATCCCAGTCCAACTGAGCTACCCATTTCCATGTTTGGTCTTCTGCCTCCAATCATTTCTAGACAGATGTTGCAGAAACCAATCAAGTTGATATGTAACCATGACAGTACCTAGGACAGAAAACACTTTTACTCTCGCCCCGTTTTTCTTATGTAGGAGTTCAAAGACCCTAAAAAAATGTTAAAAAGCAATTTTAAGATTAGTTCCAATCTAATGCAGGAGATTAGACATTTCATAAGCAAAGCCTTCCCATACAGCTAAAAGAAAATGCTTTGTCATAGGGAATTTTCACATGGTGATGCTTGATACCACAGGCTTGTTAGTATGCAGACCTTAAATATCTCCCAAAGTGCTGTGTCTCTGGAGTCCCTCTTCCCTCATCACTCACAGTAAATCGTGGACAATTCTTAAGGGTTCAGTGTTGGTAAATAGCATTTTCCTTTTAAGTATAGTCTAAGAGATATAAAGAACCTTACAGCTCATGGGAGTGTTAATTGGAGCCAATTATATTTTGATTGACCTACCTTGCTATTAAAATGATATGCAAAATTTACACTGCCCTTGCAAAATGGAAATTTTCTTCAGAACAAACTAACTACTGGAAGCCTTGCCTTTAATGAATCCGAAGGTGGTGATTTTGGGTTAGAATTCCCACATCAGCTCTAAGAGGCTAATTCCAGAGAGGGACTTTGCAAGGCTGCAAAGGATACAAAAGAACCCTAGACTCATGAAAAGGTGAAATAAAATAGCTGAAATAATTAAAGGCCAAGGAATCAAGGAACAGCATCACAAAAATGCAGCCCATTTCTCATTAGGTCTGATTTTTCATTTATGAAAGTTTAAACTCCCTTTTAAAGAATGTCATGTGAGCATAATTGCTCTCTTCTATGTGCCTGGGATTTTAAACTAAATTAAAGTATCCATTTTCAATGGTAAGTAGAAATGAGATCATTAGAAGATGAAGCCACTCTACTATACCATAAGTTTCTTGGTTTTTCTTTCTTTATCCTCTCTCTCTCTCTCTCTCTCTCTCTCTGTGTGTGTGTGTGTGTGTGTGTGTGTTCATGCCTGGGCCTTGTGCTTCCATGGAGAATTTTTTAACAGCCATGTCCTTGGCCCTATAAGGGAATTCTCACTAGTTATAATATGCAACTCTGAAGGGAGTTAGACAGATTCATAAAATGTAACCCGCCCCCCATGTGTGTGTGTGTCCTTCTCTCTGTCTCTCTCTGCTACACACACACACACACACACACACACACACACACACACACACACACACTGCTGTGCTTTGAATATGCTTGACCCAGGGAGTGGTATTATTGGAAGGTGTGGCCTTATTGAAGTAGGTGTGAGCTTGTTGAAGTAGGTGTGGCCTTGCTGTAGGAAGTATGTCACTGTTGGGATGGCTTGTGACCCTCCTTCTAGCTGACTGGAAGACAATAGTCTTGTCCGGTTTGCCTTTGGAACAAGATGAGAACTCTCAGCTCCTTCTCCAGTATCATATTAGCCTGGATGGTGCCATGCTTCCTGCTATGATGATAATGGACTGATCCTCTAAACCTGTAAGGCAGCCCCAATTAATGTTGTTCTTTATAAGAGTTGGGTTGGTCTTGGTGTCTTTTCACAGTAATGGAAACCTAACACACGCGCGCGCACACACACAAACACACACACACACACACACAAACACACACACACACACACACACACACACACACACACACACACACACACCAGCTGCTGTCATTTACCTCAGTAGCACATCAAATCTTTCTATTACACCTTATACCATTGACCTGAGTTTTTTGAATGACAGGACAAACTAAAAAGAGATAGCTTCATTATAGATTATGTAATGAATATGGCATAAAGCCTCCTGATTATAAGTATTTGATTAAATATTATGCTTGATTATCAAATAAATGTAGGGACAAAAATAATTTCTCCAGATTTCCATAATTAACAGTAATTTCTACCCAGCCACCTAGTCAAGTGGTGAGTTCTCAATGTCTTCTAGTTTGTACGGTCCCAAAGGACATTTTGGAGTTCAAAAGGGCTGCCTGTTAAACATATTTACACTTGAGTTTACAAGTTTTAAGAAAAGTGATAGGGGAAAAAAGTTGGGAAAACAGAATATCTCAAGTTCTCTCTTGTCATGCTAAGTAATAAACAGATTCAGCTTCACTCTCTTCCAAACTTCTATTTTTCTAGAAAAGCAGATATGTGAAATCTAAATGAAACATCTATCACTCCATTACCCTGAAGAGAAGGCTTTTAAAGGCAAAAAATTTAATTGCTTTTTCTATGATTTTAATAATTCAGCTAAAAGTAAGACATCTCTGCTGAGGTTGGAAGTGCACGAAGAACCATAGCAGAACTACTCATAATTGAATTTCACTTAAAATTCTTATTTTCTTAGGACTATACTCTTATAGAGACTTTATTATTTGTAATTTAATTGACAAATAACAATTACAGATTTCAAATCATATAAAGTATAAATTTTAATATTTGCATAAAATTTTCATATTTATTGGATCAAGCCAATATCCATTAGCTCACACACTTATTGTGTGATCAGCCTTTAAAACTCTACTCAGTTGTTAATTTTAAATTATAAAAATAATTAATAACTATTCAGTAGTCATTAAAAGACCATTCTTGTTTCTACCTGAACCTTTCACAGTAATTGATCAGTATCTCCCCATCTTATTGCTGCAAATCTGGTAACTGACTTCTGTGTTTCGATGCTTTCACTTTTGTAGAATCTGAATGGAAGAGCATAGCCTAAATAACAAGGATACTTAGGGTAAAGCTTAACACAAGTAATTATAATAAAATAATCTTTGATTGTCCTACCTGGGGATTCATCCCATATACAGTTATCAAATTTAGACACTATTGTGAATGCCAAGAAGTACATGCTGAAAGGAGTCTGATATGGCTGCCACCTGAGAAGCCCTTCCAGAGCCTTACAAATATTAGACTGAGCACCGAGTCTCCAATAGAGAATTTAGAGAAAGGACCGAAGGAGATGAAGGATGTTGCAACCCCACAGGAAGAACATTATCAACCAACCAGTCCCCCAAGAGCTCCCAGGGACTAAGCCATCAACAAAGAAGTACACCTGGCTCCAGCTGCATATGTTGCAGAGGATGACCTTGGCATTCATCAATGTGAAGAAATGTCCTTGGTCCTATGAAGGCTCAATAGATGCCCCAGTGTAGGGGAACTGAGGGTGGGGAGGTGGGAGTGGTTGGGTGAGTGGAGGAACACCCCCATAGAGTAAGGGAGAGGGAGGATGGGATAGGAAGTTTAGTGGGGAGGAGCTAGGACTGGAAAAAGGGATAACATTTGAACTGTAAATAAAGAAAATATCAAAAAACAAAAACAAAAACCTTTAACCTTTAAAAAAATCTTTAATGCCAATAATCTGTCCTTGAGACTCTCACAAAATGGCTATTTATAATACTGTTTTATTGACTTAAAATAATTTTATTGACTTTGCACAGTCCAGCTTGTGTGTATATGTATGTGTATATACATATACATAAATATTCCCCATATATCAGAGCCCTTAGAGTTGATATTACAGAATTTGTAGATGCCCTGCTTGTTTAAGGACCTGAATTCTGGTCCTCATGATTACAAAGTAAAGCATCTTAACTTCTGAGCCCTAATTTCTGGTGTAGATCTACTAATTATGATTATTCATATGTTCATGTTTTATCATTCAGCCTAAGTATTTACTAACTCATGATTTCAGTAGCAAATGTATGTTGTATTGGCCAATAAAGGTAGATTGTAAGGACTAAATAATAGTATCTTTATGTTGATCTCAGTCATTGGACCGCCTTTCTCAGTTACTGTCTGTATTGTTCTTCATTTTTAACCTCTATTTTGTAAATAAAATTTCCATTAATTTATTTATATATTAACTTTACATTTCAATTGCAGTCTTCCTGTCTTTTCAGTCCACCCCTCATATGGACCCTACTCCAGCCTCTGAGTAGGGAGAAGTACTCCCTGAGTACTAAGCCATTCTGCTGCCTCCACTGCAGGACTAGGCACATCCTCAACCACTGAGGCCAGACAATGCAGACCAGTTAGGGGAACAGGATCCATGGGTAGGCAACAGAATTAGGGTAAGCCTTTGCTTTAATAGTCAGGTGACCTCCATGAAAACCAAGCTTCACATCTGCTACACATGTGTAGGGGCCTAGGTTCAACCCTTGTAAGTTCTTTGGTTGTGATTCAGTCTCTGGGAGCCCCTCAGGGTCCAGGCTTGTTGACTTCAATGGTCTTCTTATGGAGTCTCTCTCCCTTCCAGGTTACTCTATCCTTTCCCCAACTCCTCTACAAGACTTCCTGAGCTTGGTTTAATGATTTTTGTTTGTTTCTGTCAGCTGCAAGCTGGAAGTTTCTGTGAGACA
This sequence comes from Mus minutoides, assembly GCA_902729485.2. NCBI lineage: Eukaryota > Metazoa > Chordata > Mammalia > Rodentia > Muridae > Mus > Mus minutoides. The sequence continues at coordinate 55,832 of LR751372.1, read as the reverse complement.
GATCACAAAGAGTGGGCTTTCAGCCCTTGCCACAGTGCAGCTGTGTATGGGGATGGACTCAATAGCTACTCTTGCTTCTATGTGCATAGTTACCAAGGCAGGCATTGTGCCTTAGAAGTAGATGAAAGTGTTTCTTTTCATTCATAAGAGGACAACTCTTCTAATCTGACTAGTGCTCTAATATACAAGATTCAGTGCAATGTGGCTTCATTGGGATTTTCAAATCTGTAGAATCAGAACCAGTGAGGTTAGTACACGTATCTTTTGACCCAAAGACATGGGGAAAATGTCTCTTTCAACTTAAAGTTGAACTCAGTCTGATAGAAAAAGTCTAAATAAACTTAAAACCATTCATTGTGCATCTTTCATTTCTGATAGAACTATTGCAAATCTCTCATTGCAACACTCAAATGGCCGAAAGGGGACTGGCCTTTAAATTCATCCAACTATTTATTATAATCTAAGAATGATGAAATTCTTTTGAGTTATTCCTAAAATGTAATAACATTTAAGTTTTCTAATTCAATTAAAATTATTTTCATCTTTCCTAAAAAACACACTTAAAATAGAATTTCTAAACACATAGCTTCTGTATTTTTCTTACCCCTGCTCTGGTTCCAAATATATTTACCTGAAACAAAATAAAGAAATTCCATGGAACCACCTGCTTCCTCCTTCAGACATTCTGTATAAAGAGATTCTAATAAAAGAAACAGGCCTGACTGTGGAAAGAAGAAAACAGCAGTCCTATGAGTATTCTTCGACCAGCAAGATGAAACATTTTTCCCTTCAAGTAGCAAATATGTAAATTTGCAGCAGAGAAGCATTACATTCCTCCTTGATCAAAGTCATGCATAAACTTACCTAGGAATTCTAATCTGTTTGACATAAGTTTTCATTGATTCTCTTTCAACTGCAAGCAGCCTGAACTTTATGCTACCAACGACTAATTTAACACGACATCTTTAATTTATTCTCCCTATCTCTATTGTATTTTTATATCCCAAATAATCTTCTAGGAAGCAAGCTGTTGATTTCCTTATTTGTTCTGATGATAAGCCACATAGTACTTTAATTGTTTTCATTAATATCATCTCAGCTAACATAAGTTCTCTCCTGCCCTGTGATGTCATGGCAGCATGAATATGCTTTAGGTAAAAACTGCACCAGTGTCAGTTCCCTTGTGAGCTTCCAGTCCTGTGTATCTGAAGCCCATCTTTGTCTTTCTTTAAGCAATATGTTGTGTCGGACTATGACAATGACTAAACTGCTCATACTTGCTTTGGTCTGTATTTTACTTCAGCAGTGAGTGTGACAGGCAATTTATGAGCATTTTTATATCTTTCATCCTCTCTTTTCCTAATTCAATTAGCTGACCTATGGTTGGCATGTGATGAAAAGCCTTCCTGGTTTACACTTGCATGAAGTCATGGAATATTTGAAGGACCAGGTTTTACATCAAATGACCTCATAGCTCTACTGTATTTGCTGTGCAAAGACACTTATCATAGCTGAACTTCGACACAACAAATTTCACTGCTTCTCTCTAGAGCAATCTAAACTGAAATTTGAGTTCAGGAATCTTTGCTTGTACCAGTTGTTCTGAGGAAATGGAAGGCAAGACCATAGAAGGAGCCTTTGCAATTCCAAGCTGATAACTAAATCCCACCTGTCTAGATATACTTCAATGATGCCACATAGATGGAATATCACTCTAAACTCATTTTGACCTCTTATACATAAGGATATGAAGTGATTTTCCATATCATGTAGCATAAAAAGAGACAACAATGCAGGATAATACAAGTTCAGAAAAGGCAAAATACTGTTAAGTATAGATCAATGCTCTACTAGACTACTTTTAAAGCTGTAAATATAAATTAAAACATGTTTTCTATTGCAGCTTTGAATGAAGTAGACACTCTTGTTTTAGAGTCAGAGGACTTCATGGCTAGGAGTGAGTTGGTGTTCTAGGCATAAACTTTAGTGAATTTCTGAGCTTAGCATTTATTCCTACTTCAAAAATACCAAGGTTACTCAGCCATAGGACATGGCTTCTTCAGGATATGAGGACTGGAGTATCTAGATGCCTTTTATGGTCAGTAGACAATTTAAGTTGGCTCATAAAGAACATATGGGGTTTTGGTGTTTTCAGTGTGTTAACTATATTAAAAATAGCTAGCACATGCATCCCATTAAAAAGAAAACAAAGTCATACCCTGGGTGTCTTAGTCAGGGTTTCTATTCCTGCACAAACATCATGACCAAGAAGCAAGTTGAGGAGGAAATGGTTTATTCAGCTTATACTTCCATATTGCTGTTCATCACCAAGGAAGTAAGGACTGGAACTCAAGCAGGTCAGGAAGCAGGAGCTGATGCAGAGGCCATGGAGGGATGCTTTTACTGGCTTGCTTCCTCTGGCTTGCTCAGCCTGCTCTTTTATAGAACCCAAGACTACCAGCTCAGAGATGCTACCACCCACAAGGGACCCTCTTCCTTGATCACTAATTGAGAAAAAATGCCTTACAACTGGATCTCATGGAAGCATTTCCCCAACTGAAACTCCTTTCTCTGTGATAACTCCAGCATGTGTCAAGTTGACACAAAACTAGCCAGTATACTGGGGAAATCATGGAATTAATTTTATCCCCAAACAAACAAACAAACAAACAAACCCAAAAGAGTAGGGCTGACGGAGCTCAGTGGTTGAGAAGCTAGCAAAAACATCAGCATTCTTTAGTGTGGGCTACAAGTGACCTGAGAGTTTTATACACATTAACTTACTTATTATAACATTTTGCAGATGCAGCAGCTAAGGCCATTCATGAAGTATCCCACCACTCTGCCTAGCAAGATTTGTGTTTTAGAACCAGAGAAATGGCTCACTGGATAGGGACACCTTTGCCACCCAAGCTTGACAAACTGAATTCAATGTTGAAAACATATGTATATACAAAAAGAAAATTCAACTTCATAAAAGTGTCCTCTGAACTATCTACACACTATGCCATGTATGTATCTTCAAATCTACCTCCTTTCTCCACTCTCTTTCTTTCTCTCTTTTACATACATGCCTATACAACATACATACTACTAATTAAAATAAATGAAATTAAATTTAAGTTTTCAAAGATTAAGAAAGACTTGAACCTTGGAAAGACGAGTGATAGCCTACGCTGGCCACCATGCTGCTTTCTGCAGTTACTCAACCTTGTGAGTAAAATCACAGTGTGATGAGGTTTGCTCTGTTGCTCTTTATGTACTGCTAATTCTGTCTGAGCACAGAAGTGAATTCTCATGGTTAGAGGCTTTTGCTGTGCAAATCTTGTTCCATGATTTAAAACTACTGATTATTAAAAAAAAAAAAAATTGGCTACAGCCAGTTACTGGAGGAATTAGAGGTAGGTGGCTTTGAGTGACCTAGTTGGAGGAGAGAGAGGAGAGGAAGAATTGGAGAGAGGAGGAAGCTTCCATGAAGGGAGAGGAACCATGTGCACATGATCAGGAAAAACAGTGAGTGTCTGGGGTACACCAATGTGGAGGTGGCCAGGCCAGCAGTTATAAAAGTAGATTGGGAGTGAGTTCCAGTAATTGTCAAGGCCAAATAAGATAGCCAGAGTCTTAGTCTCATTTATTTGTAAACTAGTCAGGAATAAACTTAATTGTTTGTACTATAAAACAGTGACATCTAAAAATCAATTCATGTATTCAATAGGATCAGGCAAAGCTAGTGTTTAAGACCTCATATCTTTGCAAACTTTCAAAGAAGTTTCATGTTTTATTTAAAAATTCTAGAGGGGTGGTAAAAACATGGATATTAGACAGATCAAACCCAATCAGACAGAAAAGGAAGAAAAAAAAGTAAAATTCCATCTGTGGAATTTAACCCCAGATCCTGCTTCCACACTTACTCTGTAAGCCATGAAAAGTTTTCTCCAGTGTGTGCCTATTTTCTTATTTGGAAAATGAAGACAATTGTAATGCATAGTAGCACAAACTTTGTCTATGACTATGTAAGAAAGCACAGTTATTCCTGTCTCTGTGGCTAATTGCTTCCAGAATCCTCATGGATACCAAAATCTGCAGACAATATGGTAGAGTTGTAACCCACACAGGCCCTCCTATGTGCTTTAAATGATCTTTGAATTAATTAAAATACACAATAGCATGCGCATACTGTGTAAATAGTTACTGTATTGTATAGGTAGTCCTTGACTTGAGATGAGACTGTGTCTTGAACCCATTGCAAACTAAAGATGCCATCTACTGAAAATGCATTTATTGCACTTAGCCTTCCAAATAGCACTAGTCAGTAACATAGTACACTACAGTCTTTACTGTTTCTTTCATAATTGAGTGGCTGGATAAGAGTTGGGGTTGGCTTCCACTGCCCAGTATTGTGAAAGTGAGGGCTGTCTAATATTTCAGCACATTGATAGTCAAGAATAAGGGCAAAATCAAAAGTTGAGGTCTAGATTTTACTGAATATGTGTGTCTTTCAAAAAACCATGGTAGTGGGGGCTGGTGAGATGGCTCAGCGGGTAAGAGCACCCGACTGCTCTTCCGAAGGTGATAAGTTCAAATCCCAGCAACCACATGGTGGCTCACAACCATCTGTTACGAGATCTGGCTCCCTCTTCTGGAGTGTCTGAGGACAGCTACAGTGTACTTACATATAATAAAAATAAAATAAATCTTAAAAAAAAAAAAAAAAAAAAAACCATGGTAGTTTTGAAACTCCCATGGAAGGAACCATTCCAATCTGATGAGGTTGTACTGAAAAAAAAATCAAAACAATCTGTCTGTACATGGTCAATATAGACACATTTCTTTTGGAATCCTTTTGATACATGGTGGGTTCAGTCAATGGATATGAGCCCTTGGATGCAGAGAGCTGATGCTCCAAAGCAGGTACATACAGGTCAGCATGATAGAATGTGCTTCCAATAAATGTAGTTGGGGTGGTTGCCTTCTGTTTGTTACCATCTTGTTTAACTGTCCTTAGGTGGAGATCTTATAAAGAAGTCAAACATTCACAATATAATTTTTTTTGAAAAGCGGGATGCTGGGGCTAAATAACCCAAACCCCAGCATCCCATCTTTCCTTGAGCCAAAGACTAAAAAGCAGGCAAGCCAGGCAGAAAAGCCAACAAGCTTCTGATGATGCTAGTAAACAAGGATTCTCTACTTTGTTAACAGCCAGAAACCAGCAAGAGATACTATATGGTACCAGAGCCCTGTGGTTGACCAAGTTGAACAATAGGAACTATTCTCCAAGAAAGTTCTGGAAGAGACAATGTGATAAAGACTATTGGGTACATACATGTAAGAGTTGTGAGAAATAACAGGAAGAGTAAATTAGCATCAGCACAAAACAATGAACAAATATTTATTGTCGAAGTAAAATAAAAGTATATGTAGAAAGACAAAATAAAACATTATTCATGAAATCATGAAACCAATCAAATTTTACTAGAAAAAATTACTTGGTCTTCTCAGAATAGAAAGCGAACAAAGCAGAACTCTGCCTGTGGCTGTTAAACTAACAGGACAGCATGACAAGCACCAGCCAGGCAGAGGTTCTCAGTACAGGTGGGAGAGGAGAGCTGGGGAGTTGGCCTGTGGCTCTCAGTGCTGCAATGAAAACACTAGCGATGATCCAGGGTTCTATTTCTATCTGGCTTTGGAAATATTTCCAAATGGGAATAACTGTCTGAATGTCAGATGGCTGTCTCTAATCTTCAGAGAAACATATCACACCCCTTTGAAGACAGGGGAAGTCTGCTTTGCCTTTCAAACCAGAACAGCTGTTCTTGAAATGTTCTCCTCCACACTATTGTCTTTGAGTGGGATTCAGATAACAAGGGAAAACGAGTAAAAAGACCCCAACTCCACTTAACTTTAGAACTGTGATAATGACATATGAAGCAGGGTAGGAAAATGAAATTTAATTTGTGTTTGACATTCTAATGTCACACATAGAAAATGAGACCTAGGTAATTTAAAATGGCCTTCCCTTTCCTTCAGTTTGATGAATTCTCATCCTGGAGTTGAATAAACTACAGACAATTAATGGCTACTGAGCAAGAGAGAATCAGTATTCTCCAGGACGAGGTCCTAATAGATTATCCAATTTCCAGTGGTAAGGACTAAACTCATTCACACACACACACACACACACACACACACACACACACACACACACACACACACCCCAAAATATTAAAGGATAGGTCAGGTCATTAAGTTGAGAAAGACAGTGAGGAAATACCAGAAGAAGGGGTCAGGGATAAAGTGTGGGGTGAAAGGACATAAATCCAGCATATAAGTATGGAATTCTCAAAAACAAATGTTTTAAACTAAAGAATGATTAAAGACTTATTATGTGCTATTTGCCAATAACCATTCTGCTTGAAGATAGGGGTATCTCCACAGCCAAACAGCTTATATCAGTGCTAGTAGACTACTGATGGAAGCAGCTTCACAGGGGCTGGGGATATGAGTCAGTGGGAAAGATCCCTTCCTCGGAAAGCAAGATGGCATGAGTTACAGTCCCCAGCATTCACATGATAGCTGTGTGTGACTGATCTGTACATGTAAGCCCATGTAAGCAGGTTGGTCTTGCTGGAGAGCTAATACAGATAAAAGGGTGGGCTTCAATTTCAGTCAGAGAATGTTTTTCCAAAAATATGGTGGACAGTAGTATGGGAATCCAGTGAGTGTCGAGCTTTGGCTTCTGATAGGTGAGGTCCAGATGCACATGCCTCATGAGTTCATGCATGTATATCCACTCCTGTGAGCTCACATGTTTGTGTGTATAGGCACAGTTTTCACTCATTGGGATTGAAGGTTTTGTAGGTGGATTGATGTGCCTCTCTTTCCTCTTGAAGTCCTGCCTGGATATAGGAGGTGGCCACTTCAGTCTCTAAATGCCCTTCTTGAAGCAATCTCTTCTAGGGTCACCCCCATAGACTTGCCTTATCTTACCCCTACCTCTTGTTCCAAGACTCCAGGAGTCCCAGAGATGCCCCACCACCACACACACAGTGTGCTGGTGATTGTCATGCTGTCCTGTTAGTTTAACAGCCACAGGCAGAGTTCTGCTTTGTTCGCTTTCTATTCTGAGAAGACCAAGTAATTTTTTCTAGTGATTTCCATTCTCACTCTTAGCCTTCTCTAAAGAGGAAGCAGAGACTGAGAGGGCAGCCAACCAATGAAACCCATCCAATGTGAGAGAACCAACCCCTGACACTATTATTGCTACTCTGCTGCTAATGATACTTCTGCAGCCATAACTGTCTCTGAGAGGCTTCATCCAATAGCAGATGCAGGTAGATGCAAAGACCCCCAGCCAGACATTAGGCAGTGCTCAGGGAGTCTTATGTAAGAGTCAACTATAGGAGTGAGCAAGTTGGAAAGGTCAAGTACAACACAAAAACCTACAGAGTCAACTATCCTGTGACCACTGGGGCTCACATATACTGGGCTGCAAACCAGGGAGCATGCATGAGCTGGACCTAGAGGCCTACACATTTGTGGCAAACATGTGGATTGTTCTTTATGTGGGTCCCGTAAGAAGTGGAACAGAGGCTGTTTCAGTCTCTGTTCCTGGCCATTGGATTCCCTTCCTCCTACATGGACTGCTTGGTTCAGATTCAGTGGGAGAGAAAATGCTTAGCCTTACTGGAATTAGATGTCACACCATGAGGTGGCACCCAAAGGGGGTCTTTCCCCCTCTGAGAAGAAGGGGAGGGAGCAATAGGGCGAGGGACTTGTAAGGGTGGGACTGGGAGGAGAGGAGGGAAAGGGCTATGATCAGGATGCAAAGTGAATAAAAACAATTATTGGGAAATTTTTTCTTATTATTTCTTAGAAGGTTGGCACATAAAAGTTGATTCAAAAATGATTCACTTTGATGACTTGAAAAGTAGAATACATTTACATCAAAGTATATACTATAAGTACTCACTGAGACCCTGATGTTAGACTTTGTTGTGCATTTAAAACATTCGAGACATAGCAATCAATTTTTTTGATGGAACAAACTAGTGCACAACTGTCAAATCAGTGTTAGAATTCAACTGTTGTAGTTTTAAATCATTCTAAAAGTAAATGTAAGAGAATTTATATCATATAAATATATAAAGTTTTTTTTTAATTATTTAAAAGGAAAGGATAGCTATTATAGAAATAGCAGTTTAGAACCAGTAAGAAATTTATTTTTACAAAGGATTTAACAATAGGAATTCTACTAAACACATTTATTTTTTGACAATAATTCTTGACAAATAGTATTCTAAGGGTTAGACAAAATACTATTTGAATGTATTTAATGTAGTGTAGACTATTTCCAACATTCTTTTGCTTCATAGATTCATAGGGTACCCCACACAATGGCCTACAGGCATACAGGCAAGAGAAAAATCAGCTAGCCTTTTAAATCCTCAACAAAGAAATCAGCAGTAGTCCACACAGCAGGAAAGCCTGAATCAAATCAGAGAACCAGGTTCGATGCAGATTTGAGACAGCTAGTTTGCTAGGTTTTCTTTTTCCGTCTTTTCTGTTAGTCACCACATTTTAAGTTAATTATTGACGCTCATCCCTGCTGCTCTCTGTATTAGAGATCAATATATCTGCTCTTGGCATGTGTTCGACATGACTGATTAATTTTTCAGTGTGGATTCACACTGGCAATAGCTTCCACTGACTTTGAGTCCAAATTACTGAGGGGAGAAATTGAAGTGAATAGTTGAAATGAAATTTAATTATTAGAAATCACTGACCTTTATCGCTCAGATACTACATGTGTTACTAGGCATTTATAGGCAAACTTCATGAAATAACATCAGCTTTTAGACTTGTAGAAAACATTTTGAGACTAAATCATAATGATACTGTCACCAAATTAACAAGTCAGACTAATTGTCAAAGCTATTTTGGTACACAGATAAAATGAGTTTTCTAGTACTGTGGGAGAAAACACACATTTCCACTTGCTCCTAAAATGAGTGGGAGAATATTCTCTCCCTCTATACCTTATGTTCTCTATATAGTAACATTTGAAAATAGTCATAAATAGTGGGATTACTTAATGGTAATATTAGAAACTATGGCTAGTAATAATAATTATTAATAGTAATGATTGCTATAGTTGCCATGGCCAGCATTTTAAAATAATCAACTTTTTATAGATGAGGCATTAACACCACTCATGTCTGTTCATCATTTACCACTGTATGGTGCAGGAAGCACAGAGTCTACTATATAGATTGTACTACTGAGCTCCATACAGGCCAAGCAAGACCTTATAAATGTACGTGGAGATAGCACACTTTGAGCCTAGCTTTATACCTAAGTTGCAGCTCTTAAAATCTGAGCAAGTTCTGTGCTCATTTCCTCACTCCTGTACTATCCTCTTCCCCATCATCTGCAAGGCAAAGAAAAAAGACAGATTCCAATGTCAAAAAGCCCTTATTCTCTCTGAAATCAGTAATGAGCTCCTGAAAGACACAATTCAGAGTCTTGAGGAGAAGCACACTGATAATTTGTTGGAGTCAAGAATAAACATTTAGCTTCCTTTAGATGTCTTCCTTTAAACACAACCCCTATTCACATGTCTTTCTCCCATCTCATGTTGTTAAGTGGTGTAAGATTATATTAAGGGGCTGGAGAGATGGCCCAGCAGTTAAGTGCACTGACTGCTCTTCCAGAGGTCCTGAGTTCAATTCCCAGCAACCACATGGTGGCTCACAACCATCTGTAAAGAGATCTGATGGCCTTTTCTGCTGTGTCTGGCAACAGCTACAGTGTACTCATATAAATAAAACAAAACTTTAAAATAAAAGGAACCCATTTTGTAAAAAGTTTATATTAAATGAGCTTTAAAATATACTCTCAGGAGAAGTAAGAAAGAAAGGCATTATTTGTTAGCCAAGTGATATTCTTAAGGAGCCTGACTCTATCATCTGACTCACTTTTAATAGATTCAAAATATTCAAAACTCAGTGTTCTGGACTTGGCTGGAAGTAAGGCAGAAAATATAGGCTTTTATTATAAGGTTTGCCTAGATATACAGAGGTGAAATGTTAAACAATTTCTAGCAGCATGCTGCTCTATACTTTGCTGAAAGTGTTATTTTTCAAGAAAAATGTATTTTATCATAGAATAATTGGCCACTATTCCACGGTATTCTGTATCATTTTGACCATGTCTAGGCTTCAGAAAACTTTGAACTAGGTTGGAGAAGAAAAGAAAAGAGGAAAAAAATCCCAAGAAATAGATATTATCCATTTGGAAGCTGAACAACACAGTTTGAAAGATGGGCAATGAGTGTAGCAAGCTGGAGTCACACACAAAAACTTGTTCATTTCCCAGAGGAATGTGCATTGTCCTCATCTTAGAAAACAGACACAGGCTGGCAGACAAATCATGTCAACCCTAACACCTTTCCTAGCTGGTGGTATCCACATACCCATATGTTCATCACAGATCTATGTAACACCTAGCAAATATTTTTCCCAATGCTCATCATAAACAGATTAATGCAATAATAATAATAATAATAATAATAATAATAATAAGCATAACAATTAAATACCAGTAAACATCACATTCAGTAGTGTTCAGACAGATAAGCTAATGTTACTGGGCAATCAGAATCATGACACAAAGGTTAATTTGGGTGAAAAGAATGAATTAAAGCCATCATATACCTTGAAACTGTTTTTTTTTTCTATTTATTAGTTTCTGGGACATTCTTCTATTTATCAAATTATAATAAGACTCCATTCCTGGCCATGAATATTGGAGATTTATCTTACCAGGAGAATGAAATATAGAACAATTTATAATACAAATGTACAGGTTTTAATAACGTTGAGTTTGGCAGCTCAGTAAATATTCATTGTAAACCAGAGATTTACGCTGAAATCTAGAGGCTTGAATGGCAGAAAAAGTTTCCCCCAAGTAACCTATCATTTGTCTAATCCCCCACTTCTAGGGGATATGTTACATAAAGACACAATATAGTAATAATGTGTACTCTGTATCAGTATTTGTTATTATGTGATCAGTACTCCAGTACATGGAATCTTATCTGGCTCATTCAGTTTTTTTTTTTTTTTTTTTGTTTTGTTTTTGGTTTTTTTGAGACAGGGTTTCTCTGTATAGCCCTGGATGTCCTGGAACTCACTCTGTAGACCAGGCTGGCCTCGAACTCAGAAATCCGCCTGCCTCTGCCTCCCAAGTGCTGGGATTAAAGGCGTGCGCCACCACGCCCGGCTCAGTATTTACCTTAGAGACAGTTACTAAGCTTGTGGCTCAACTGCAAGATGGTAAAAATAGTTTTCCTTTCCTGAAGTTGTGATAAAATACTCTGACAAAGGAAACATAAGGGAAGAATGTTTTATATCAGTTCACACGTTGAAATGTATAAGTCCATCATTGTTGGAAATTCAAGGCAGAAGGCATCTGAGTCAGCTAGGAGAAAACTGTGACCATACCCTGCTGCTGAGTTACCTTTCTACTTCATAGAGATAGTTCAGCACCCCCATCAGGAAATGATGCTACCCATGGTAGATAGGTCTTCCTACTTCAATAAATGAAATTCAGATCATCCCCCACAAACAATCCCAGGGGACCATCTCTCAAGAGATTCTAGATTCTATCAAACTGATGATTTAGAGTAACCACCATAATGCTCACGATGATGAAATGTTTCTTGTAGTAAATAGATAGTAAATGCTTGTATCAGATAAAATAAAATCTGGTGTGTTCGGGATGCCATGGATGCAGACTTGTGGCACATATTAACCTCTCAATAAATGGTTAAGAGTTTTATAATTATCACCCATGCTCACATAGCTCTTCTAAATCAGTTACTGTGATGCATGTATGCTTTAACTCATGAATGTAAGGAAAGACCCTGAAATAAAGGAAGTTACTAGAAGGGTAAAATGAAAGAAAACAGGATAAGACAGAAGGGGAGTGGAGGGATAGAGAGTCGTGAGAGAAGACAGACAATTGATAGAGTTGCCAAAGTGGTCCTTAATCATCACGCATTTAGTTGAGAGGAGGAGGGAGAACTCCTTGAATGGAGTGGACATGGTGAGGCAAAGGTGGATCTGCAGCGAGAGAAGTCGGAACACAGAGACTCTGTTCAGATCTCTCCCTTCTCCGGCTTTTCACCATTGCTCCATTTAATTTCTTTGAACAAAAGGAATTTTAGTAGTCAGTAAGCCTTCTTCCATAATATCCTAAAAAGGACGTGTTAAAAGAAAAGCTCAATTTTAAAAAATGGAAATGATTCGGTATGAGGTAGAAAGAATAGTGTGCTGCCGATCAAGACAAACAAAACTAGAGCTGGCTGTGCAGGAGCAAACAGAAGAGGAGATAAAGGAATTCCTCCACTTCAACATACTGTATTCTAGAGGTCAGGGATAGCCCATTAGTTGGCAAATAAATAAGTAAAAAAATATGTATTAAATGTATCAAATTATGAGCAAAGTTTTGAAGACAATTTTGAAAGGTTGATGAAGCTGGACTCTTATTTGTTCACGATGGCTAGGGACAGGATTCAGTTTGTAACAATTTCCAATAGAGCCTTGTCATTCAGAACACAACGTGCACTACTTTCACTACTTTTTTGATGACTGTGTTTAATGTATTTTGATCAGATCCATCATCTCTTCCTATACCTCAAAGCTCCAGAACCCTTGCCTGAACACCAAACTGTGCACATACTACTTAAAAACAAAACCTATCAGGTACAATTTGTAATGCCCATGTCCTCTCGGATGCATAGCCTTTCAGTGGAGTTTAACAGATCTACCAATAACCACTGTCTGTCTCTCTCCCACTACATACCAACTGTCAATATCTCCTCAGCTATGAGTGGATTTTGTGCTCACCTCCTCTCTCCATGTTAGGATTTTTTTCTATATTGAACTTATGTAGGTTGTGTGCATAAAGTCACAATCTCCGTGAGTTCATACATCCCTACTCTGTGTGGAAGACACTGTCTCCTGTACTATCCACCATCTGTGGCTCTAACAATCTTTTTTCCCCCTCATTTTCTACAACTATCATTGAGTTTTGAGAGGAGGGAATGTGATATAGATGTACCTTCTGGGGATGAAGTCTGCTATTCTCTGCACCTTGACCAGTTGGGGACTCTTTTGTTAATTACCATCTACAGAAGAAAGACTGTTGACTGATGAGAACTGAGTGATTCACTACTCCAGTAGTATAATGATAAGCAACTATAAGTTGATCCAATAAGATGCCATTTAGCAAGTAATAGCAGTAATGTCCATAAGCTGTAGCGTCTAATTGTTCGTTGCCCTAATAATGGTGCTAGGAATGTGTTTCATCTTGTGAGGAAAGAAACCTTAACCCAATCAGAAAGTGGCTGGTCACTCCCATGACACCCATGTCACTACTGTAGCAGGGGAATGTCTCACCAGGCTAGTCATTACTGTGGCTGGCAGACTTCACCGGTGGTAAGACTGGTAATTATTTTTCTACTTACACAATTTGCACCTTTCAGGGGATATGGAAGCTATCCAGTATGTATGAAGCTTCCAAGTGCATATCAGCTTGATTTCTCCACGTTCAACTCCTCATGTATGTGAGGTCTTCAAAAATTGTATCTTACCAGGAGGGAAACAGAGGACATTGTCAAATGCCTGTGAAATTTAGAAGTTCCTAGGAACTTACTGGCCAATAATTCCTGGCCCTGGTCTTTTTATTTGAACATCCTACAGGCTTTATGGCCGTGTTATAGGGCAATTTCAATTTAACTGACTTACTCTCTCTCTCTTTCTCTTACATACACACACACACACACACACACACACACACACACACACACACACGCACACACACACACACACACACGTACACACAAACTATAGAAGCTTCCTACACAGATGTTTTATTACATTATTTATATAATGTGGCAAAATTCGGTCGGAAATAGGGTCTGAACATGAGGCTCAGAGAGGAGATATGATTCAGAAAGATTTCTGAGAGCACAGATCAGGGAGATGACATAAGATTGCTTGTCTTAATGGCATAATTGATTAATGTTTAAACTGATCACTTACTGTTAGTTAAAGGAAAGAATGAGAGCCATAAGGGTACCTTGCATACTTCTAAGAAGTTAATAGCAGCAGAAATTATATTAATTATAATTCAATGATTGTATTTGAGAAACTTAGAATATATAAAATATCTCAAAAGCCAAATTGCAAAATATTTGATACTAGTGGAGATTACATGCAACAGACTTAGATGAGAGTACTTGCAAAATGGCTTATTCCTTATAGGAAAAACTAAAAGGAATAATGTTTATAAACTTATCTAATTAGACAGTCTGGAGAGATGTTCTTCTCAAAAGAATATAAGAGTGAGTCTCTACAACATAATGGGATTTTGATATTTTTTTCTAACTTTTATTAGATATTTTCTTCATTTACATTTCAAGTGTTATCCAGAAAGTTCCCTATACCCTCCCCCCTCCCGGCCCTATTTTTAAATTTATAAAAAAATTCTAAATTTGTACATTAAAAAACTCAGAGAGTACTAAGTCAAATTACTATAGACTGGATCTTATCAGTAGATATACTATTTAGTAAGTTTCATAAAATGTGTTTACCACATGTTACTTAAACATAAAACATGAAAAATACATCTAATGATGAAGTATTGTATCATTAAGCTATTAAAATACAGAGATAGAGAGTTTTAAAGATGTATTTATCATTATATATAAGTACACTGTAGCTGTCTTTAGATGCACCAGAAGAGGGAGTTAGATCTCATTACAGATGGTTGTGAGCTATCATGTGGCTGCTGGGATTTGAACTAAGGATCTTTGAAAGAGCAGTCAGTGCTCTTAACCACTGAGCCATCTCTCCAGCCTGATAGTTTAATATTTTCAACCAGTGTACAAATAACTGCTAAAGATGTCCCTCAAGTAATATGAAGAGTGTATATTTTATTAGTACATATTACAATCTCAAAGGAAAAAAAGCAGGTTTTTTTGGTTAAAAAATAAGCATGATGATGATGATGATGAAGACGATATTGATGAAAATGATAATGAGACATGTAAATTAATGCAAAGCACATGGGGTAACTATCCACATACATAACTACAAATGTAATAAAAATGGAACTTTAAAGAAAAATGGATTATGGTTTGTAAATTCACTTTATTTAAGATGGTAGAGAATGTACAAAGCTGGGGAAAGACTTCTTTCTGAGTCTTTGTGATAAATGTTGAAACAACCACAACAAACAAGAAGACCACTGGTTTCTTTCAACTCTTTGTGTTTTTATTTTTTAATTATGAAAGAAGATAAGATTTTCATCAGTCTTTGGCACTCTGCTGTGCCGATAAATAATGGGATGTGCATAGAAATGCTTTGAAGTCATGGAAGTCTGTATAAATATGGGACACTCATTATATCACAGAAATATATGAAAATAAAAATGTAAAAAATATATAATATAAATGAATATTGTGATAAGATAAAATGCAAATCATACAAACTGATATGAGTTTTAAAATTTTTAATTAACTTAATGCCCTGAGAATTCATAATTTCATAAATGCCTACAGGATTTCTTTGTTTTCAGAGAGTTTTGTGACTTATTCTGTGTTTGTGAGTCAACTCTAGGATTATAGGACAGGAATATCAATGTTATCACTCTGTCTCCAGAGTGTGAGGGGACTTAATCTCCTAGGAATGGAAGAATTCATACAACATAGACACCAAATCCAATCAACAGTTACAGGCAATGCATGCTTACTGGTGAATATAATCAAAATTGACTTGATTCAGGTAATGAATAACCATCAAAACATCAAAGGATTCACAATGCCTGTTATATATTTAGGGGCCAGAAATCCTCTCAAACAAACAAACAAACAAACAAAAAACAAAACAACAAAAAAACCCCATAAAAAACCAACAGTACAAAAATCAAAACAAACAAACAAACAAAAAAAACAAAAAGAAAAAGAAAAGCAAACAAACAGAAAACACCCCAAGAGTATCGCAAAACAGTAAGGCTTTCCAGAACCTGGCTTTTCCAATGAATATGAACTTATGGTGATCCTAACACTTACTACGGATTTTATTAGCACCTTTAAAAAATTGTATTTAGTGTGAGCTAACTATTGAACAGTCAAACTCAGTTGAGTTATTTTAATCCTTGGAACCTCCTTCTGTAGAATAATGGCATCATGTCCTATACCTCACAAACATGTTTCCAGAAATAACTTTGAAAATTATCAGAGAATTACTTAGCATCTAATCAAAATGGGACTGGAGAGAAGGCTCACCAGGGAAAGACAATTTCTGCCAAGCTTTATGACCTGAGTTCCATTGCTAAGACACATTAAGGTAGCAGGAGACAGCAAATTCTCTAAAATTGTCCTCTGATTTCCATATGTACACACACACACACACACACACACACACACACACACACACACACACCATTGCAATAATTCTCTTCTGAAATTACCTTTTCTCCCACTTTCTTGTCAAAATTTGCTTGAAATGTATGACTCAAAGCTTTGTTCAATAGTTCCTTTTTAGCATCTTTGAGTAAGTTGCAAAGATGTAAAGTTTCATTGCCTAGAATATATTGAAGGCATTAATTTGGGCACATGATGGCTTAACCTTCATCTTGATGGCTTAACCTTCATCTTGCTTAACCTTCCTCTTTCCCAGATGCTCACTCTCATTATAAACTGTATAGCTTCGACTGGTCAGTTAGCAAGGAGCTTAAGAGTCCTCCTGCCTATGCTTCTTGTTCCCAAGCAGCAGGAAATCCATTGCCACAGCTCATGAACTGTTGTAGTCTCTATGCCTAGCACCCAGCCCCAGTGTCTAGAAAGGGCGAATAAAATCAACTTGTTACATCAAAGGAATTGAAATTAAAAAAATCATGATAAGTCTGCATATGCCTGGCTGTATTATACAAATGAAACGGGCAGACAGTGCTGCATGGAGAATTATAACTGCTTCTTGAAAATCATCAAAAATAAATTTCTGAATGATGTGTCTAGATTAAAAATTGTCAGTCAACTTTGCGCAGAGAAGATTTTCCAGATCAACACAAGGCTCTTTCTTCTTCTTCAAAGATCCCATTACTTTTGCTTTTAAGTCTCCTTTGTTTATCTTCAAACACAGGAGTCCTCCCTCACCATCTCCATTTAACAGATGGGAACACTGAAGTGTAGGCCTGCTATTAAATTGCTTTCTCAAGGAAGAACACTCTCCCAGTCGGGGTCACAGAGAAGTCTGGCATCTCCCATTACTCTTTCAATTATAATCGGCTTCCTAGTCATTAACACATTTTGCTTGAGCCTGCAAAATAAGCATCCTTTGTAGGCGCTAGAGTAGGAAATTTCCATTTGAGCAAGACTTATTTCAGAAAGTTTTATGTGGACTTGTAATTGCATGTCATTATGAAAATCATTGCGCCATTTTAGGCTTAAAAGAGTAATTGTGATCAACAATTCACTGTCACTATGGCAACAAGATATTTCTAGCTGTTTACTTTTAAGGAATTAGAGGACTATTTATGGATTAAGACTGCTATACTTTTTATACCAGGTGACCTTTACAAGGATGAAATGGAAGTTTTATCAATCAGTGCTGGCAATGACTTTGGGATACATGGGTATATGTGAGCATTTCTGCAATACCACAGCAAATAAGACACCATGAGCATTGATTCATACACTAAAGGACGATTTTAGCATAGTATATATGATTGCTTACATTGTGGAGCAGTGTTTACTATTTAGTGGTTAATCTGTCATCTTGACCAGATTTAGAATTACTTAGGAAACAAACCTGAGAATATTTCTGCAGGATTTAAGCAAGAAAGGAAAGCCTATTATGAATTTGGGCAGCCCGGATAAAGAGAGAAACAAGAAAGCAAGCTTAGTACCTGCTTCCAGCTCTCTCTGATTTCTGACTATTGATGCCTTGTGGCCAGCTGCCTCAAGTTCCTGGGGCCATGTCACCCCACCACAAAAGAATGTACTTCCAAAGTGAGCCCAAGAAAATCCTTCCTTTTTAAGGTGTTTCTGGTCATTATTACAGCAATGATAAAAGCACAAGATGAACTGAGATGAAAGGAAGAAATTCTTAATGATGGACTTCAGCTTAATTACATCCTCTTCATATTCATCATGGAGCCGAAGGTGCTAACACTTGAGGAAGAATGATAAATGTGTGTCCCTGTGGCAGAAATGTACACTGACTGACTAGGTATGGTTGATCGTTCACTGTGACACAAATTCAGTAATTAATGAAAGTGTCCAAAGAGGGTTGGGATGATAGATCAGCTGGTATCATGCTTGCCATGCATGAAAAAACTTCTCTTTCATTCTTAAAACCTAGGTAGAAAAGGAAGTGGGCACAGTGGGATAACCATGTAAGCCCAGCGCTGGAAAAATGAAAACACGTGGGTGGCCCAAAAAGTCTTGATGACTAGCCAACTTAGCCTAGTCAAGATGCTCCGGGCCAATGAGAGATTGTCTCAAATCCCAAGGAAGATTACAGAGGAACAACCAATATAGACCTTTAGCCAGCAAACACATAAAAATACATTCATGTGTGCCTCCCATGTATACTCCCAGGCATGTATTTACAGGCACAGGCACAGGCACACACTCCATCCCCAACCCTTATACCTCATTCCACACAGAAACAGAGTCACACATAGAATATTCAATGAGCATCTTAATGCAATACTACTATTCCTTGTTATTTATTCCTCAATCTAAATAACTCACAAGGTGAGCTTTACTTTAACCCCAAATTTTCACATTAATTTTTCTAGCAGTTCTTACTATAACAAAAATTCATTTTATGAGACTACAATGCAAAACACAAAGGAGGAATGAGAAAGCATCTCCTTCTAGTAGGGCTTGTGTGGTCTCCGCTCATCTGCTCATTCATTATTCCTCGTCCTATTCCCCTAGAATGGCCTTAAATGAGCATGTTTAACAAGTTATCAATAAAACACTAAAATGATATTTAATTGAGTGCTAAAGAAGACCCATTCTAAAATATATGATACCCTTGTTTCTCTTAGTAAATACAATCTGAGGAATATAATTTAACTCTTACAGGATTGGCTTTAAGCATCCTGATGTATGCATGTAACTGAAATCAGTAGAGATGAAGAGTACTAAGTAACAATGGAGCGTGCATGTGAGTGCTCCCCTCCTCATGGTTCAGTCCTCCACTCATCTCTCATCTCTCTGCTATCCAGGGACTCATTTTTCCCCCCAGAAAAATCCCGAATCTATAAATTTCCAGTATTTCTTTAGCAGCCAAACTTTTCTGTTTGTGTATTTTGCCCCAGGTTTAAATAAATTACTTTGGTTGGGAATCATGGAAGGACACTTCCTCTTTAGAATCTACTCCAGAAAAGATTTCAGATCATTTGTTTCTTAGTCTGGGACATGCTTCTAGGGCCTGGTTTGTGTAGAGTCCTGGGCCTCAGAAACCATGTGTTTTGGGGCATCTATTCTACTACATGGATACATCATTTTGTTTAAAAAAAAAAAGATGCAAAAACTGCATCAATCTTCAGAGAAAGTGAGGGATCTTCAAAGGAATCCTGCACTGTGAGTGGCTGCACGTTGGGTCTATCCCACATTCTCCAAGGTCTGTGGTTTCCTCTTCCTTATGGAAAATACAGACTCACTAAGCTGAAGATGAGGATGTGAGGCCTTGTGCAGGTGAGACTTCTGCCAATCTAACAGGAGGCTTTAACAATAGCATATTTATTTCTATTTATGGCTTACCAAATCAAATTTTATCCTCTTAGATGGTTACTTGGTTACTATTAGAAGATACAGGATAGACCCCTATTCAGTTTCTTGTAAAAATCAAAGAACTAAAATCGTATGATTTGGTTACTGGTGGAAAAAATTTAATCTCTTCTGGCTTTGATGGGAGACATTACATACTACTTCTTCTAGAATCTTAAGATTACCATAATTATATTCTTCCTTAAAGCAGGATTATACAGAGTGAGAGGGTTATAACTAGGAATACAGATATGTATTCATATGCATATATATAATAACAACTAATGAAAAAAAGGGGCTATGAATTTGAAAAGAAGCAATGGTGGTATATAATAGGCTTTGGAGGGAGGTAAGGGAGAAATGATGAAATCATATTCAATGTATATTTTATTATCTATTAAACTAAAATATATTAAATATAAAAGAGAAAGTTAATAGTTAATCAAAGTAAGTCTTGCATTAACCTGAGCATGAAAACCAGGGAGGAGTCTAACTGCACCAGAAACCTAGGACTAGTATTAAACCTCAGTCCATGGGGGATACAATGGCCTCTCTCTTTCTTGTCTGTTCTAATGCCTTCCCAGTGTTTCTGCCCAGAGTCATCTCTCTGGCCACTGTCTGCTCTTGTCCCCTGAGGCTGTATTGCTCCACAATGGTCCTTTAGTTCACTGTTTAATCTCATCCCTTGAGTTGTTTTTTGTTTTTTTTTTTTTTGATTTTGTTTTTGTTTTTGATAACAGACTTTTCTTTGAGTTTTGTGTCCTTTAAAATTCTTTTGATGAAGGACTCAAGGAATATGACACCAAGGTAAGATGAGAGAGACAGAGAGAGAGAGAGAGAGAGAGAGAGACAGAGAGAGACAGAGAGAGACAGAGAGAGACAGAGAGAGACAGAGAGAGACAGAGAGAGACAGAGAGAGAGAGAGAGAGAGAGGAGGAGGAGGAGAATCTGGTAAGATGGTGCTTTGTATGAATGTTATAAACTACCATAATTACTCTTCAAGTAACAGATCAACTCCTATTGAAAGATTAACAGAATGTAACACCTACTTTGTAGTATGACAATGACAATACCCAAGATATTGCACAAAAACCAACAATAGAAAAAAACTGAAGGCTATTTCTCCAAACACGAAGGATATTTGTTACAAATACAAGGGCAGTGGAATAGAGAATCAGCAGTACGGGCAGAAGCAGCCATATGCAAGCAAGTGGAGAGAAGGCAAGCTGTGGACACACCGGTCAAGATCAGTGGCTGCTGAGATGGCCACGAGTCTTTCAGGACTCCTCTGGGCCTCATTACCCCTTCTCTGTAATATGTTTATGTGGCAGACAAACTTGGGCATAAATTGAAAGCGATGCATGTACACTGAGAGTCTCTTGTCCTCTTCCCAGCAAGCCTTAGCAAGAAAGTCCCATCTTTGCCCTGGCTACATTCTTTGCTGAGTCATGTTTCCTTCCTTCCAGTTGTGAATTAGTAGGTTTTCATTTCTTTGTTTCAAAATCAGTCCATGTGAAATTTCTATCCTATTTGAGAGAATGGATGCATCCAACAGGTGTCATTATTATCATAAATTATATACATGTCCTAGAATAATCTTGAAAAATGCTTAAAATGTGTGATGAAGATTTAAATATATCAGAAATAAGATGTAAATATCAGAATTTAAGGATTAAGATTTAAATATATTAAAATATATGGGCAGTTTTAATTTTGCTAATACATCAAAAATATGAAATATCAAACAAAAACCTGGTGAAACTCAGGTTTGGGGAATGAAAAAGGGATCTGTGTGAGGGACTGGTTACTGGGGAGGGAGGGCTGATATTGGGATATAAAGTGAATACATAAAATAAATAAAAATAGTAAAAAAATGAAAAAAATCACTTGTATATTGATATTAAAATATTGAGAAATATGATTTTTGTATGTAGAGATAATGCAACTACAAAACCACAGATAGAAACTGAGTATCAATTTCAGAGACATAATGATGTAAGACTTTAAAACTCCAGATGCAAAAAGGGTAAATGAGTAAAATAGAGTATATGTACTATTTACAGCTAGAAAAATAGAAAAACACACTGTTATGACAAGTAAAACATTGAATATCCGAAAGGACAAGGAATAACTGGTATGGACTTTACTTATAGTGTAAATTCTTCTTAGAAGACGTTAAAATACATAAATTTAGTTGAATTCTGTAGTGCTCAATTATGGAAAAAGGACAATGTATAGCAGCACATAAGTATGAAAGCACTCAAGTGAAGCCGTTTTGTATATGCTAATGTAAAGTTAATTGAAAACAAATTTAAAGAGAAAATAAGTAGGTCAAATGATGTTTATTTTGGCATGGGTTAATACAAATGATTTTGTCTTTGTTGTTTAAGAGATTAATTTTATGTTTTATAACTTCTATAAGTAAATCATATAAAGGAATGGTCACAACTTGTTTATTTTATTTTAAGGGATAGTAAAAAAATCAAATATAATATCATAAGGTAAAAATAAACACTCACACAGAGTTAGGCCAAGCAGCAAACAGGAGGGAAAGCAGCCCAAGAGAAGGCATCAGAATCAGACACCTACTTTTTTGCACATGGGGGAATCTCTTAAAACACTATCCTGAAGCAGACCTGTGCATGCTGACCTTTTATTTTTAAATATACCCAGGGGAAAAGGAAAGGTTCCCTTTGAAATCTTACTTTCTCTATCTTCCTCACTTTAGCTGTACAATTTGGGGAACTCTTTATTTTGTATACAATTTCCCCTAATTTCAAATGGTATCTTTCTTTTAAAAATCTATAATTTCCCCAAAAGGGAAAGAAAAAGCTACACATAAATGTATGTGTGTACACTTATGCAAAGATTACAGCTAGCATATGAAGAACAACAGCATTATCTCTCATTGCATATAATTATCTTGTTTCTGCTAAAGTAAGAAGCAATAATGAAAAGATCGGAGGAGAACTATAGCAAACATGTGCTGATTGATTCTTTCAGGAATTGAAATGGCAACTGTACTTTGTTACACTGCCTGTTGACGATTATACAAAAGCATACATTCAGTTACTTTCCAAGCCTGCGACTCTAAGTAATGATAAATTTGAACACTTCGTTCTTTCTTTGATTTGAATGCTTAGTCTTAAATTCCAGTATGAAAGCAAGTATTTTCTTATTTGTCTATTTAATGCTTTATGAAGAAATAATAAAGAACTGCAGAGAAACAATGAGTAGTGTGAGCGTTTTGTCTCTAGGCAACAGAAGAATTACAGCTGAGGGTCAATGAAGGTCTATGTGAATTCCAAGTATGTCAAACATTCTTAGCACAAAACACATAACTTTTGCTCCTGCAAAAATAACTTCAAATAATACATTTGGAAAATATAGGCAGATACTTAAAAATAAACCACAAATCTGTATTGAACTCTTCTCTGAGAAGTTTCATTTTAATGAATGTTAATAACCTATTGCCATTTAACAGAAATGTTTCTTCCCTAACCAGAAGGGCACCACTGAGAACATAAGACAATGGCCTCTCCTGGGAGTGTTGATGATGTTTGCAGTATGGTAGATGTTTGACTAGATCCACCTTACTCTGTTATTTTCCAGCTTGAGAAGGATTCTCTGAACAGTAACTGGCCTCCTGCAGTCAGCTTATAACTCATGTAGGTAAAACCTTAAGTGGTAGATCATCAACAAGCCTTTAATAAATTCTGGTTGAGAGTAGACAGAGAAAATTTTTCCAAATTCG
This sequence comes from Mus minutoides, assembly GCA_902729485.2. Taxonomy (NCBI): domain Eukaryota; kingdom Metazoa; phylum Chordata; class Mammalia; order Rodentia; family Muridae; genus Mus; species Mus minutoides. The sequence continues at coordinate 32,229 of LR751372.1, read as the reverse complement.
CGGAGATTTAAAAGGTGTCCCTGTGTTTAGGCAATCTATGATCAAGACCTGAAAATGTTTTTTTGGTATTCTGTAGGTGTATATGGGCACATGTGCATTGGGTTGTGCTGTAGGGTTCTTTGTGCTGGTGGAAAGGGCTTTCTGCAAAAGATTCATTTCTAAAACAGGCAAGGTTTTGTCACTCATTCTCACGATGCCCAGCAGACTCTGTATTGATCTTTTGAAATTAGATTTAGCATCATTTAGCACATACCCTAGAGTTTGTAGATGAATATGTATGCTAGCTCTGTAAGGGACACTTTTTAATTCATTAAGACTATTCCCCTGCAGTTGTGTAAACTTGAAAGTTCTGATTCTAAAATATGTCTCTATAGCTCATCCCTCATTCTGTATATGAATCCAATCTCACCAATTTGAAGTTTGTTTCTCCTAATCTTATTAGCCTTCTTCAAGTGAGCATAAGTGCCCATGCAATTCTCAATTCTATTAAACTTACCACATTTAAAATTTAATGTTCCTCTAGTTTGGGCTGTCGAGATAGCTGTCAGTAAAATGTTTGCCATGCAAGCAGGAGAACCTGAACTTAGTCCCTGTACATTCCCCAGGATCCATGTAAGAAAGTTGGATGTGGTAGCATGCAAATTTCATCTCATAGCTCTGGAGTCAGAGGCAGCTGGATCCCTGGAGCTCAGTGGCTAGCCAGGTGAGCTTAATGGTTGAGCTTCAGGTCCCCATGAGATAATTTTGTCTTGAAAACATAAGACAGAGGGCACTTGAGTAAGACTTCTGACCACTAAATACACATATACGTAGGTGTGTTTCTATCATATTCCAAAACTTCTCTACATCTTCTGTCAACACACTGTATCAAGCTCAAAAGAAGCCTTGTCAAGTTTTCCATGAGAAAAATCTGTACAAGACGATTACTTATACTCAAGGGATGTATGTTGTGACTTTCCTTAGTGGAATTAATCTCAGTCCCAGGAACATAGGTAAGAGGGAAGCCATTACCCTGAGGCTGCTCTGTAACCAGGGTCCTATCTATATGAGCCGGAACTTAACATGGTACCAATGATTGGCTTTAGCCAATCACAAATATCAAATCAGCTGATTGATCATTGTAACTAAAAAATTCTCATTGGTTCATAGTCACATGATGGAAATTCTTCATCTATTGATAGCAAAATAAGAGCAACATATCACTGTGACCAGTCATGTGACAGTTCAAATTCAGTTTCATAGTTAACCTGGAGAAGTTGATTTTTCACAATGCTTTGGGTAGAGTTCTCTGTACTTCTTCCAGGTTTGAATGCCACTTATTCGTGAATTCTTCCCTGCTCAAATAAGCTTTCTCAGGTACACTTTGTCTAAATGTTTTCTTTAAACAGTTGCTATATTCCTCCTACATGTTAAAACTATTATAATTCTTCCTAGAAATCTGTTCTTAACTCCACAAGCCTGGAAGCTCACAAAAATAATGAATAGGTCCTATTCACTGGGCAAAAGACTTAGATTCATTCGAACCTTTTCCTCTTTAACCACAAGATTTCCAACAGACATTTCCAAATGATTGTTTCAGGATCACTTGCCTTAGCTAAACAGTGAATCTCTACCTTGTTTTCAACTTCTCAAAAGTAGAGTTATTTGATTGATCACTTTGATTTGAAGTTTATTGAGTATGTTTTACTTTCTGGAAAACTGTTCATTTACTTATGTATTATCATTTTCTATTTGCACCCTGACCCCAAGCCAAGGCAGGGTCTTGTACATGGAATACTAGCTTGACACCACTGACCTATAGCCCAGCAATTCGTTTCTGCCATTATGATGCTGTAATCATGGCACGCTGGTGTTAGAACACTAGTCTTCCTTCCTATCTAATTGATCATTCTTGTAGATCCTTCACAGCTTGTACTATGTATCTCCACAAGTACTCGACAAACTGGAAACAAGCTACGGATCTGTAGTGTCCATTCGAACATGTGGTGTGAGGCAGTGCCTCTGAGAAATAAAGAACTTTGCTTCTATATTCCACTCACAAAAAGATTCCAAATTCCTTAATTGCAACCTTCCCTGGATATCAGAATACTCCTTAAGTATCTATGTCTCGTAACAACAGTCCATAAACTCTTTTTAATTATAACACATAACAGTATCTTCTCCCTAGGCGGGTCAGGGTTCTTCACTTTCCATCTCTTCCTGACTTAAGAAAATGAGCCTGAGACCCCAAACTGGCTTTGGAAACCAAAGATAACTTTCATTCCTACTAGGAGATGGTTAAGAGAACTCACAGCCTCTGTTACAGCCTTGGGGAAAAGGTATCACCTGAGCATCTGTAAGAAGATGGCAGATTTAAAAATTGTGCTAAGAATTAACATTTCATGTTTATGCCAGATGTCAGGTATACTGCATTTCATTGAGCTGTCAAAAAGTAGAATACTGAAAGAAAAGGTCAAAGCATCCAGAGGGATGTCAGCAGTGCTTCAAGATTGTAATGATGGAAAAAGTTGCTCTAAGTCTGCATCTCTCACCACTTCACATGTCAATTCACGTCAAGTGGAAACAGAACGAGCTTTCTTAATAGCTTTGTGAAATGCAATATGCTTGGCACTAGAGTTGAAAACACACGATGGTTACTGAATGCCTGCCAGGGCGGGTCCCCTCTTCTGAAGATCAATAATTATGGATGATTGATGGACTGATTTCCCTAGCAGCAAACACCAGCCTGTTGTTATTACTAGAACAGATGTAAATGTGATCCACACATAATTAATTGAATTTACAAAATGCCAGAAGTATATTAACTAGTCAAAACAACCTTTTAATTTTCTCCCCCAGATTTCATAATGATGTAATGAAGAAGCTACCCGCAAACATATGAAGACATCTATCGCCAAGCTCATTCTGAACAAATTCTTGCAAATAAATCAACTTATGCTCATGCTCAGAAGAAATAAGCAGTGCCTTCTTTCCTTCCCTTTCCCTCTCTTCTTTCTTTCCTCTCTCCTTTATATATTCTTTTTTCCATGAATTTATTTATTTATTCACTTTACATTCTGATTGTTGTCTCTCCCTCACCCATCACATAGCCCCTCCTTATTCCTCCTCACCCCTTCTCCTCCTAGGAGGAGTTCGCCCTCCCCAGTACCAACTTGCACCACACAGGTGCATCAAGACACTGTAGGTTGGAGGCATATCCTCTCCCACTGAGGCCAAAGAAACTAGCCAAGTTAGGGGAACAGGATCCAAAAGGAAGCAACAGAGTCAGGAACAGCTCCTGTTTGAGTTGCTATGGGACCTGCATGCTGCCAATCTTCTACGTACATGTGTGGTGGCCTATATCCAGTCCATGTATACTTCTTTGTTGGTGTCTCTGTCTCTGGGAGCCCCCACAGGTCCAGGTTATTTGGTTCTGTTAGTCTTCCTGTGGAGTTCCTACCCGCTTCCTGATCCTTCAATCCTTCCTTCAACTCTTCCAAAAGACTACCTATCTACCTTTAATGTTTGGCTGAAGGTCTCTTCATCTGTTTCTGTCAGCTGCTGGGTAGAGCATCTCAGAGGACAGTTATGCTAGGTTCCTCTCTGAAAGCATAACAGAATATCATTAATCGTTTCAGAAACTGATTCTTGCCCATGGGATAGATCTCCAGTTTGTCTGTCATTGGTTAGCCATTCCCACAGTCTCTGCTCCATATTTGTCCCTGAACTGCTTGTAGGCAGGACAAATTTTTGGCTTGAAGTTTATGCATTAATTTTCATTTGTAGTGTCTCAGAAAGAATATGGAAATATAATATTTATAATATTTGAAGAGGAAGTTAAAAAAGTTAGAAGACTCTACACAAAGTTGCACCACTTATTAGGACTGTGTACACTATATTTTAAAAATGAATTCTGCAGTCTGTCATCCAGCTAGATCACCATTTCCTAAACACTTCTAAGTATGGACTACAACAGTTTGTGAACAAAGGCTGTCTTCTTTCTGGAGAACAGCTACATCTATATTTCTGTCTTGGCTTATATCCTTGTCCAAGTAAAAGCTTAAATAAGTTAATGATTTTTTTTTCCAGCATTTCTAGAACAGATTTTTAGAGAAAAAAAAAGTGTTCATACTTTTTTCTATTAAACCTCTCACTATTAACAAGAACACACTGTGAAAATTGCTGCTAACTGGGACCAAGTGGTCTCTTTGGATAGCACAGGATGATGAAACAGTAAAAGCACTGAAGGAAACAGAGATCTTCAGAGAACAGACTTTGCACCTTTAAAGCCTGTACTTAATGCATCAACCTGCTGGCCAGAGCCCTGTTGCAAAGGATGTGCAGAACAAGGTGATAACTGTGTAAAATGACAGGGGACTGGTGCTGCAAAGGACACACGGAAAGCTTGGAAAAAAGAAATTCTAAGAGCATTGTCTCTGATTTTCTCTCCATGTGTGGGAAAAATCTTTCAGTACTGGGGAATGAACCTAAAGCCCCTAGCACGGTATGTGATCATTCTACTACAGACCTATATTCTCCTACTTCTTTTCAATTTTTTGTTTAATGAAGTAGATAACGAAGATGACCAGGCTGATCTTGAGCTCCTCTGTGTATCTTAGGCTATATTTCAACTCACAGTCTTCTTGTATCAGCCTGCCAGGAAGCTGGTTACAAGTCTGGATGGTAGGAAAATTCACAGCTTTCTAGACTAACAAAAAATTTCCCACAAGGCAAAACAAGCCATTTGCTCACAGTTATAATAGATACATATCCGCTTAATTATTAGATAAAGGATCATATATATATATATATATATATATATATATATATATGTGTGTGTGTGTGTGTGTGTGTGTATATATATATATGTATATATATATAGTTTTGTTTTATATATATAACAAAACATAATATATTATAAAATTACATAAATAATATCTAAATATATAGATAATATCACATATAATATATAATGAATTTACTTATTACTTGCCTTTAATATGTCACTTAATTTTTCAACTCATCATTCTCTGGATAAAATCCACAGCAAACTTCACAGTACCAGTGTTGATGCCTAATAAATCCCGAGCCTTTACAATCTCTCAACTTTGCTGTGTTTATCTGACTGATTTAGCCTCACTTTGGGGACATAAAACATTTGCTAAAGATGAGTAATGATGTAAATTATGCTAGAAGGGGAGATGCTTAATTAGTTCTGAGAAGTATGTAAAGCAAATATGGAAAACTCCAGAAGGGTTGAGATGCTCCTGTCTGATAGTTCAGGCCTCCAGGATCCTATAATGAGCTACTTTAATTAGCCTTGTTGGGAATTAGTTTATGTACTTTCAAACTTAATAAAATAATATTTTCGAGACTACAAACCATAAATTTAGATGTCTCTGAGACTGTGTTCCTTAATAACATTTAGTGAATGGGGCTTATACCTTTTTTTAAAAAAGTTGGAATTAAATACCCTTGAAAGAGACTTCCAAGTGCAGTGCACAGACTAGAGACACCTTCAAACCATGTTTTTCTTGATTCAATAATTTTGAAAACAGTTTTGACCAACAGATCCAATATATAGTTTCTGGATTTTCATGTAACCTTTAAGAATATATTCTTATAGTTTATATGAGAATATAAGTTTATTCATTTATCTCACTTGCATGAATATATGGATGATTCTCACGAAAGTCATAAGATGGTATCATAATGGCTAGAAGTAGATTTTCAGTGGATTGTGAGTTTTAACGTAGGGACTGAACTTGGATCCTCTGCTGAAAACAGCAAGTGTCCTTAATCTCTGGGACATTTTCTAGCTCTAGGATGTACTTTCTTCAAGGTAATAATCAGCTGGGTGCATATACTCAAACCATAGCTATTTTGAGTTCATTAAAGGACCACTAATAGACACAACAGAACTACATTTCCCACGTTTAATAAATGCAAATAAGTTTGGCAATGTGTTTCAGTTGGTAGAGAGCTTGCCTAACATTCACAAACTCAAAAGTTTAATACTCCATATGGCAAAAGCCTAATATGGTGTGTACAATGAAAATCTTAGGACTCAGACTGGTAATAGGGACTGAGAAGTTGACAGTTATTGATAATCAGAATATATTGCAGACAAAAGTATTCTTTTTTCCTATTATATTTCTTATGAATAGGCATAGAAACAGTAAAAAATTCCTGATTAAATTGCATCCATGATTCACTTCATGAATTATTTTCTTTTCTCTTTTGCGTCTTTCTTTCTTTCTTTCTTTCTTTCTTTCTTTCTTTCTTTCTTTCTTTCTTTCTTTCTTTCTTTCTTTCTTTCTTGTATAAGAGTACACTGTGGCTTTCTTCAGACACACCAGAAGAAGGCACCAGATCCCATTACAGATGGTTGTGAGCCACCATGTGGTAGCTGGGAATTGAACTCAGGACGTCTGGGAGAGCAGTCAGTCCTCTTAACCTCTCAGCCATCTCTCTAGCTCCTGGGTTCTTATTTTTAAAACTCATTATCATTTCAAATTTTAATGAGAAAAGGGCCTTTTAAAATATAAACAGATGAAGATCGGTTGTGAAACTCCATCCCTTAAAGATTCCTCCAGTTTTTATTTTAGGTAGACTCTATCTCTTTAGATGCAAGGAACGCAGATACAACCAGACACAATTCCAAGCTATTTCCAAGCAAGTGCCAATTTGGTGCCTTTGAGGATGAGAGCTTATGTAACTGCCAAGAAATGAGCTAAGTTTCTGTGAGCACACACAGATGTAGCTCATGACTGGATACCTAGCTTCTGCTTGTCTCCTGGGTACATGGTGGTATGCTGGGGGAAATCTCAGCTACATTGCTAGGTATACAAGCAGCTTGGCTCTGCAGTGTAGCTGAGGCTAAAGAAGAAAATATTCTTCTGAGCTGAGAACTACCTGGCTTTTAAAGAAATGAGTATCAGAGCTCTATTTGAAGTAATGCACTTTGTCATCTAAGTATAAAATGTCTACTAAAATTCACTCATTGAAACATCTCTACTCTGTACATTCCCCAAATCATGTGACTTAAAGACAAACAGTCGCTACTGTGCCTTAAAGGGTACCTGGATCAAAATTCCCCAGTCACAAGTCAATATGGCAGATTTCTCAGAAAAGATATTGCAGGTCTGACCTGGGGTCTGGGCCTGCAGAGAATACTTGCTTTGAGCATGTCTTCCATACAGCTTTAGGGGGCAGCTGCTGAAATTCACAGAACACTGTGCTGAACACACAGGATAGGAGCTGTGTATCCATAACCCCCCAGAGCACTTATTTATGTAAGGACTGTCTACCTAAAAGCAGCAGTAGCTGGATCTTTGAACTTGCAATTCAGCTCTACTTCCTCAGAGGGAGAGAACATCAGCAAATGTACTCAATATCCTCTACTCCTTAGCTCCTCGTTAGGGAACTATATCAATAATGCTGGCACATAGGTGAAGTTCAAATGAGGCCTACTTAAAAGTCTCACTTCTCCTTTCCCCTGTTTCCCCTTCTTGAAGCAATCTGTCCAGGTGAAGGAATGCAAACTAAAAAAGGGTGCCAAGGTCAGAGACACTGGATTTGAATGGCTCTGAGCCAGATCTACGATTCAATTTAAGCTAATGCATTTTCAGGTTTCCTTATTCACCCTGGTTCTCTAGACTTGAACAGAACAGTAAGTTTAAGCCAACCAAAAGATTCACTGGGTAGAAATGCCAGGCACCAAGTCTACTATCTAGAATTTCATTTGACAATCTGAGTTCAATTATCAAAGGAAGTCAAATCTCTAAGGACAAACATAGCAGAAATAAAACAATTCCCAAATGTCCATTTCTTCACTTGTGATATGGCATGAATCTCTCTCTCTCTCTCTCTCTTCTCTCTCCCTCCCTCTGTTCCTCCCTCCTCCCCTCTCTTTCTTTCTCTTTTTCTCTCTGTCTCTTACACACACACACAAACACACACACACACACAGAGAGAGAGAGAGAGAGAGAGAGAGAGAGAGAAACTAATTAAGATAAACAAAACACAAAGTGTATATAATTACAAAGTAATCATTGTTTTATCTCTTCTCTTTGGTAGTATAAGAATCTAATTGTTAGCTCTGACATGGAGATAGTATAGTGAATGTTTCTCCTCCATTCTAGGGTACAATGTTAAGATACAAAGCTTTATCATACTTGAGAAATACTAACTTTACAACCTATTTTTTTGTTTTTAAAAAGGAGTAACCAGCAGTCAGGGCTCCAAGCCTTAAAATAAATTCTTGTTGAAATAATACTTCTCTAGCAATGAATTCAAACTCCCAAGTTTCCCTGCGTAATTTTTATGGCTTAGTCGGACTCTTTTCTGTGGGAGGGAAAAAGGAGAGTAAGAATAATTCAGCTATACACACACACAGACACACACACAGACACACACACACACACACACACACACAGAGAGAGAGAGAGAGAGAGAGAGAGAGAGAGAGAGAGATTGAAATATGAGAAGAAATCTGGACTCTTGCTGTATTGAGATGTATGAGGAATAGTCAGGTCAGTGGCATCTCTGAAATTTGAGGAGATTCTCATATAGACAGAAATTGACACTGTATGTACCAATTAATAAGTCTACAGTACTGCCAGATTGCCTCTCAAGACCCCTTTATGATTGTGACGTCTTCATGACAGCTGTGAATGAAAGATGTGAAGGGTTGTCAAAATGTGGAGCTAATGTTGCTAGATTTCTTGTATTAAATTTCCTATTCTCCTTATATCCATTTTGTTATCAAAAACATACATTCAAATGCACATGCGCACAAATACTGCCCACCAAAATAAAGGGTGTGTATGCAATGTGTAGATGTAGGGTTATTGCAGAATATCCTAGTTATGATAGTAAGTTACTAGGGAGGAGGGCTGGAGAGTCATCAGGTTTGGCACACCTCAGTCCTTACATTTTTATCATGTCGTTATCTGTCTTAGAGGGTTGCATGTCTCACTATTGGGCATCAGCATCCCATGGAGTCTTATGTACAGGATATAAAGAAACTATTCTTTGTCCCCAATGTCAAAATTGTATGCTTTCAAGACAAAAATCATCCTCCCTTGGGAAAAGCATCTGATCTGCCCAGCTTGCAATACTGGTACTGCTTCACTTAAAGCCGGTAGAAAGAAACAGTTGTGGGCTCTGCTTAAGGAGAAAAGAGAGCCCATGGGTGAAGCCTGGCTCAGCACTGATGTTGGCACAGGGTGTACATCTCAAAGTATCCTCATTCTTGTATGTCTGAACATAGTTCTTATTTTAAAAAGCAAGTCTTCATGGGATGTGATGGTCCTTGTATGCAGTCCTAAGGTTTAGTGGGCAAAGAGAAAAAGGATGCACTGTGGGATATATAGTAAGATTCAGGCTTAAAATAAATGAACAAACAAACATACAAAAAGCAAGAACTCAAAGAAGAGAGGAAATGCGGCAGTATAGAATAATGTCATTTAAAGTTGGGCACAAATTTTTCAAGCAAGAAAATTTCATGGAGGAGCAGTAGAAGACAATATAAGCAATTGTCTTCAAGAATTGGGGTCTGCAGCCCTATAGGATAAAAAACAATATGAACTAACCAGTACTCCCGGAGCACATGTCTCTAGCTCCATATGTAACAGAAGATGGTCTAGTCGGCCATCTGTGGGAGGAGAGGTCCTTGGTCTGAGAAGATTCTATGCCCCAGTATAGGGGAATGCCAAGACCAGGAAGTGGGAGTGCGTGGGTTGGGGAGCAGAGGGAGGGGGGTATAAGGGATTTTCAGAGAGGAAACTAGGAAAGGGGATAACATTTGAAATGTAAATGAAGAAAACATCTAATAAAAAAATCATTACCAAATGGTGACCAAAAAAATAAAAAGAATTCACATGAAACATATTTAATTTCATGCTTTTGTCATGTGATAAAAATAATGTGATTGTGCTTTATTTGCATATTTGTAAATGGGATGGACATTATTTTTTTACATGTGGTTCCTTCTTAAATAACCACTACAATTGCCTAAAGATAGATTGTGACTAACATGTCTATAAGAAGACAAAGAATACAGAAGTTAGGCAACCTATTCCAAATTCCAGAGTTAGAACATACTACACATTTGAGACTTAGCTCAATTTATTAGTCCAACTCTAGTCTAGATTATGGCTTCTATATATTGTGTGTGTATTTGTGTATGTGCGTGTGTGTAAGATTGTATTTAAAATATTTTAGTTGGGTCCACATATCCATCAAAAATACTTTCTAGAATGTCAAAAATGCAATTTGAAATAAACAATATCGACAACAAACTCAAGGGTTGTAATTTATATATGCATAAGAAAAATTCCTATATTTAAATATTTAAAAGTATTATTTTTGCAAGTGTAGCTGAAATCTTGCTGTATGACTGTGTTTAAGTTCCCTAACCACCTTGAGCCTCATCTTGCTAATGTTTAAAAATTGAACTACTCAATTTTTAAAAATAGACTTAATATCATCTTGAATATTTGCACTTTTACTGTCACTTCAGGGCTACTTGGTTACAAACTAAAGCATTCTGTCACTTCAGAGGTACTCAGCATCCTGAGGATACGGGAAATCCCCGTGGTCTTTCAATATCCTGCAAAATGAGCCCACTAGCTTCCAGCTGGGAATTGGTTCTGCTTAGGGCTCAATAACAAGTAAGTTAAACATATAACAATCAAGCTTTTGGCTCTTAGGTTTTTCTCTGATTAATATCAAATATTTTCAGGTGTAAGAGTAAAATGTTCAGAGATGTAAGACAAGGTTCCCACACATATTAATTTGTTGGATATATCTGTAAATCAATGAAAATAAGACAGATGAATGGACAGAGTAATAGATAAATAGATGAAAGGATGGAAGGAAAGACATGTGGAAGGCTGGCCTACTCAATAGATATTTTAAACTCTTAGCTTGATAGTTAAGCAATTTATAGACACACAGGATTTCAAATCCAAGTACACAATTAATGTGCAACAATGGGTCTAATAACCATTTCTCTTTAGAGATGAAAAGCTTTGTAGTCATCCATATGTTTCCACCTTGGGCTTATATGTCAACTGATTCAGAATCAACATATATGAATGTCATTATGTATCAACTGGGATTTTTGACACTCAGTATATTAACAATCATAGAGTATTAACAGAAATTAAGAAAAATGTGTATATAAACATGATGTTATCTATTTACTCTATAGGTTGAGTCTCTATGTCTTTGCCTTGATACATTTATCTACCACTTAGCAAGAAGCAATATCTTAGAGACAATATTCTGTAGCTTAAATGACAGATATGTAATAACTCAACATTTCAGTTTTGATGAGGCCAGTTATACTGTGATGCAGTTAGCGGGCATTCTGCCTTGATTTCTTCTTTAGTGGAAATATAAAATACAAGGTTTGAATTAAATCCACTTAGCATCCTGCTTGGGGGAAATTGTGATGATGTTCAAAAAGGTTTTTGACTCTAACAATTGAAAAGAGCTGCGATTTTAGGTGTTGCAGCATTATAAACATTGAATTGAAGTTTAGGAAAACAGAGTTCCTAAAACAAGGAACTGAGTTCCTATGATTTCAAATAAAAGTATTTTGGGAAATGGTTTAGCATCATGCATCTCTCCACACTAGGCAGTGGGTCTTTCTGCCTTGCTAATGTCTCCACTAACTTGGCGATTGATACGGAGATGAAAATTTCTATTTGGTGCAGTCTAAGCTACCTGAGATGACTTTTACATTTTGGCCCATTCATCTTGGGAGAAAAAGTGAAAACGATGTAGCTCCACAGGGTGTAAATCCCACACCATCTGGCTGAGCAGCTTCAGTTCTCGCCTTGGTCACACCAACACTTTACAAAGCAATTTTTAGCACGAAGTTGCTTCAACCTCTACTACCTGCTGCTTGACACTCACACCCTCCCTTTCACATCCCAAAGGCTATGTTGTTGGAAGTGGATGACACCGTACAGAACTGAATGTTCAAATGCCTGCATGTAGCACAGACGGGGCAAGCTGCAGCGGAGACTAGACACTGAGAAAACACTAGGACAGACTTTGAGTCTTTTATACATGCACAATAGGTGTTGTCAGTAATCATTGGGAAAAATCAACTCTTTATTAAAACATGTGTATGGAATAATTTAATTATCCTGTGCACTTATGTTTAATTAGTATTTCATTATGAGATGCCTAGACACTAGTCCTGTGGCCTTATTTATAGCAGGGTGATATTTCTCATGAATTTGAGTTCCTAATGATTTTATGATAGCCAGCATTTGCATTGAAATTGCACTCATCTCTGTATTTCACATTATTGGAAACTAGATTAACAATTACTCCAAAGAAATCTATGTTGAATATCTTATTTCTGGCTTATCATTTGCTGGTCTTGTAACTAGGACATTGATTCCCCTTTCTTCAGTAAGATTCTGTATTGTCTTGCAAAAAAGACAATGGAGTAAAAATGAGAGAACACATGACAGAATAAATGAAAGATTAAGAAATTTCTCATATGATAACAGTTCCTCCAATCAACAAATGTATGGAGACCCATGATAAATTTGCAATTCTCTCCAAATATGGCAGAAAATTCGTTTAATGGCATTAGATAAATGGATGACTGTTTTCTATCAAAGCAACTCAGGTTGAAGTATGGAAAAGTCACTGATTTCTTAAACTATGTTAGTTCATATCTCCAACTCTATTTTGATATAACACTTTTGATATATTCAAATAAACAAAAAAGTTAGGAAATTAGTTCATGGAAATGGGGAAAAAGTTCTGGTAGTGTTAAGATATTCTTTTTAGAAATGATTTTATTCGTTTACATTTCAAATGATATCGCCCTTCTAGGCTACCCCTGCACAGGCCTTCAAGCCTCTCTCCTCTCCCACTGATGTCAGATAAGGCCATTCTCTGCTAAATATGTATCTGAAGTCATGGCTTCCTCCATGTATATACTCGTTGGTTGGTGGTTTAGTCCCAGGGATCTCTGGGTGGTCCAGTTAGTTGGTATTGTTCTTGTTATCTGGTTGCAATCCCCCCAACTCCTTCAGTTCTTCCCCTAGCTCTTCCACTGGGGTCCCCAAACTCAGTCCAATGGTTGGCTGTGTCTGCATCTATATTAGTCAGGTACTGGTAGAACCTTTCAGGGTTCATTCTAGAATAGAAAGCAGTCTACCCCTGACCTGCATCTCTAACCCAAAGAACAGGTTTCAATTGAAATGTATGTACTAATATTCACTTATCAGTGAGTACATGTTATGTGAGTTCTTTTGTGATTGGATTACCTCACTTAGGATGATACCCTCCAGATCCAGAAACCTAGACTACCCAAGATACAACTTACTAAACACATGAAACTCAAGAAGAATGAAGATCAAAATATGGACACTTCACCCCTTCCTAGAATTAAGAACAAAGCACACATTGAAGGAGTTACAGAGATCAAGTGAGGAGCTAAATCAAAAGGATGGACCAACCAGTGACTGCTGCAGCTGGGGATCCATCCCATAATCAGCCAACAAACATAGACACTATTGCATATGCCAGCAAGATAGTGCTGAAAGGGCCCTGATATAGCTGTCTCATGGGAGGCTATACCAGTGCCTGGCAAATACAGAAGTGGATGCTCACAGTCAGCTATTAGATGGAACACAAGGTTCCCAAGGAAGGAGCTAGAGAAAGTACCCAAGGAGCTGAAGGGGTCTTCAACCCTATAGGTGGAAAAACTACATGAACTAACTAGTACCCCCAGAGCTCATGTCTCTAGCTGAATATATAGAAGAAGATGGCCTAGTTGGCCATCATTGGGAAGAGAGGCCCCTTGGTCATGCAAACTTTATATGCCCCAGTACAGGGGAACTCCAGGGCCAATAGGGGGGAGTGGGTGGGGTGGGTAGGGGAGCAGGGTGGGGGATGGGGGAGGGTTTAGGGGATTTTCGGGAGAACATGTGAAATGTAAATGAAGAAAATATCTAATAAAAAATGGGAAAAAAGGAAAGAAAATGTATGTAGCCAATAATATAAAGAGAAATAGAACCAAGGAAGAACTATGATAAAAAGCAAGCATGAAGAGTAATTGTTAACTGTCACTAAATAACAGCTCTATTACTGATCACAATGCTGATTTTAGAAAGCTCTAAGCCAAAAGCAATTGTAAACAAACAAACAAACAACAAAACCCTTTAGTATTAGGTCTGATGCTATTACTCCAAAATTACAAAATGAGCAATGTATGTAAAGTAATAAACTTTCTTCCATTGCAAGGCATCTCTGTAAAAGGTTAGAGACAGCACTGTGAGTGTGCTTTTGGGTAGATGCTATCTATATCTGATCAAAGGATGCATTACGCATTCAGTCCAGTGTTTCTTCATACCTTTTAATTTCTTCCTCATTGTGATACACTGAAAAGAATATGTTCATGGAGAGTTGAGACATTCATAAATTTTGTGGAGTAAAACACTAAACTAATGATTTGTATCCATACCCTTTGGTATCAAGGAATTTAACTCTTTATTCATTTTCATTGATTATTAGACATAAACCAAACTTATGTTAGATATCATGTTTGCTTTCAGATCACACCTGGGGGATTAGGAGTCATGTATTAAAATCACAGTCCCTTTTACTTCTAGGAGTTTGTGATCATCATTAAAAGGCTAGCTATATCACTACAGCCTTAGGACTTAGACACGACTTTTATGGGACAATAAAAATATACAAATCGGTTAGAGACCTGGAAGGCCACAAAACAATGAAATAAATCAGGGTGAATAGTACGTTGAAGACATTTCTTCAGGCTCAAATGCAAGGTAGATGGTAGGGTGATCTCTCAGTGGACATATAATATTTTGCCTGGATGAGCTAAATTCATTGTACTGGGGACCAAGCAAAGGTGCTAGGTAAGGAAGAAGCCTGAAAGGCAGAATGAGATAAACAGGTAAAGCACAGAATTTTGCCAAATGCAACAGTTCAGATCCTGTTGCTGGAGGGCTTATGGACTAGTAGTGACATCTTATCAGAAAAGCTTCTTAAAACAAAACATTCAGACTCACTGAACCAGAATCTGCATTATTTCAAGATTCAGGTTCACTAATTTGCAATTAAAGTGTCAGTCTTAGATGCAAAGTGCTAGAGAGCATGTCTGAACACAGCCTTTGAGTCAACTCAGGGAGATTGACTGTTTATGCAACATTCCTTAGTGCTGGTCTCTATGTGATTCTGCAAAGAATGGACTTACAAACTAAAACAAAAGCATGAACTCTTTTGTCTCCTATTTTATAAAGCTAAAGGGAAAGATCAGAAGAGGAGAATTAAAGGGGTTGATGTGGGAATGCAAAGTAGAGAAGAGAGCATGGGAAATGATAACTAACTTGGAAAATTTTACAATCTAAATGAAGCTTACCGCTGTAGAAGCAACACTGTGTGTCCTTGCATGCACAAGTATCTCTCTCTCTCTCTCTCTCTCTCTCTCTCTCTCTCTCTCTCTCTCTCTCTGTGTGTGTGTGTGTGTGTGTGTGTGTGTGTGTGTGTAATTTAAATGGAATGACATATAATGGGAGAGAGAACAGCCCAACTTGATAACAATGCTACCAAATAAAAACTCCATTAGCAGTAGTCAGCTATACCTTTGAGTTGTTGCCCAAAGAGGACCCACATAACTCCCAGGAACGTCAGGCTACTACCAATGCTGTTGGTTACCCTCCATAACCTGCTGATAAGACCATATTGCTGAACACCTCCCATACATATGACACTGAATATAAAAAAAAATATAACTGGTACTCATCTGTAATTTTCACCTGTACTTGCCAGCACTGATAGTGCTGGAAGGTTCTATACAAGCACTAGAGGAGAAAAATAATCAAGAAACTCACTCATCTGTGAACTCTGTGAACTATACCTACCTGTCTGCAAGCTATGCCCACTAATACAACAGTGAGACCAATGTTCAGGGAGTAACTAACTACATTTTTAAATTGGAGTTAGAGCCTATTCCGTGAGATTGAACCCATGTTTTATATTGATAATGATGGCAAGAACATAAATCTCAAATAGGTCATTGACTCAGTCGAAAGTCTATTACTATTATTCTAGTAAATAAACATAGTGATAAAATAACTTCTAATTATTCTTTGCTATAACCATAGATTAGTGTATTGTCCTAGATTTGAAATATCAGAAGTCCTTGGCCTGGGATGGTTTCACAGACCACTCTGCATCTTTTCCTTTGGAAAACTGCTACAGGGGCTGCAGTTTTAGTTCTTTATAGCCTGAAAGCCTCCATGGTCCAACTGTTTTCTTATTTAATCTTTGAAACTCCTGCACTGAAGTCAAATATAAGCTGGTGGGAAGGCTTTCTAATAAGGTCATGAGCCAAATGGATCATTTCTGGCTAAGATTTCATTGTCACCATCACTAGGAATCAGCTCCCAGACTTCTTAGACGAGACTCATCCTTATCTTCTACATACCTAAAGAAACTCATTTGCAGATAATGCCTAGAATACTGCTTAATATCTAAGGCAAACTCAATAATGGACATTAGAACTATTATTATTTTCATGATAATGACTTGTTTTTCATGCTTAGTTCATTAGGTCCTATTAGAGGGAATATGAGAGTTGAATCAAGTATGATAGGATCTTCATTCACCAAAACTAATACTTGTATTTTAACCACAGAGAAAGAAGCAAGGAGAAATGAAGTAATATGAAGTGAGCAAAGATATTGAAAAGGAATCAAGAAAGAAGAATTCTATGTCCTGCAGGATCATGGGGATTTCAGAGAAAACCTGATTGGTTCCAGCAAGGGCCATGAGCACTCGGAAATGCTTCCTTTGCTTGTACTAAGATCTTCAGCTGCTCTGAGACCTGACCCACACACTCTACAGAACTGATGTCTCTCAGTCATCACTATGCAGATGAAACAGTTTTGAATCCAGCTGATGTAGAAAGAGCTCCTTCTAGAAAGTCTCTTAGTTCCTCTAGCTGCTCGCTTGGTACTTAGGGCATTCGATAAATACTATACCGTGGGAAATAATGTGGTAGATACTTTTTTTTTAAAAAGCATTTAAAATTTTTTAAACCTAGAAAAACTTTCAATTCTGGAATATGTTCCTGTATTCAATAGGTACTTTGCTCCCTAATATAAGCTCCCTAAAGCCTTCCTACTGTGTACAACATAAATGCTCTCTTCAGCCTATACACCAGTAAAATATAAACCAATATGTCAGGATAGTGAATATGAATTATGTCTCAGTACTAAAGAGATCTGGATCACTGGAAGCACATCCTTTCCATGTAAACCTGACCTACTCTGGCCATATCCAAGTATGATAAGCCCGATAAAGGCATGATTTCTGTTTCTTTGACTCACTTACTGATCCTCCAGATATCTTAAGAGTTAATGTGTCTTACTTGAAGAGACACCTTCACCTACAATCTCACCAGACATTCACAGTTATTTCATCCATGTGTGTTACTACCAAAGACAGGACTGTATGACACCTCCCGAGGCTGAAATATATCAAGATGTTCTGAGGTAGAATCACGGTGCTTAGCCCGCAGTGGTTGTCTCTTGTGTTCCAGTTCAGCCAGGAGAACCTGAAGCTGCATCATCCGGCTTCTCAGCACAAATTTCAGAAATAAATGTGGAGTATGGAGTGCAGGTCTTGCATTGGAACCTCATACACATGATAAGCAGCAGAGGCTGTAGTACTCACCACCTGAGTGAGGTGGGGGTCCACAGAGAAGCACCACTCCCTGGCCTTCACGGACTGACACAGTGCTTCTCATCCTGGTCTTAAAATTTTCAAGATCTAATTAGAAAAAGAAAAAAAAGAAAAAGAAGGACATTTCAGAAGGAAAGCAACATGTTCTCTTTACTTGGAGGCCAACGTTCAAATCTCTTCCATGGAACCTCAACGGGAATGTTTACCTTCAGGAAGAAGGCAGGATTTCATTTCTTTAAGCCTTCAAGGAAATCAACTATATAAATATAAATGAATATATACAGATGAGTCCCATGTGCTGTAACAGGAATGCAATTGTATGGGCATCTAAAGTGGCAAAGTATATGTAAGAATAAAATAGCCACAAAATAGGATTCAGTGAAAAAAACTGAAAATCAACACAAATATGATGTTCACCTCCACCCAAGTAACTCAATCCATCTTTAAAAAAGTGAATCCCACTAACTGACCACGCACTCCCAAACTCTTTTAAATACCTAATAATAAGCAATTAGTGCAAACTTTATTCTTTATCTGATATTATTTTTTATTTAAAGAATTATTTGAAAATATAACAGTCTGAGTCATGTTGTGAAGGGCTGCCTGGAAGATGCACATCACTGGAAATAAAGTAAGTAAAACTCAAAGGACAACAATAAATTTAATGAATGTACTTAATTTTATTTATAGCTGCCAAACTATACTAGTTATTTTAATCGTAGAAAGGATGATTTACAAACATTCGATCATTTAAAATCTCAATTAAGGACAAATGCTATTTTTATTATTAGCAGTGATTTTTAGGAAAAGCATAATTTCTTCCAATAACACTCAAGATAATATATATAGATTTAGACTTCCTAGCTTGACTGACCACAGAGGGAAAAATCTATTGATTTCTTTTCTTTTTTTAAATAGCTAAAATCTGAATACACTTATTGGATCACTCAAAATACAAAAAGCAAGTCTATGCACAAAATAGAATAAAGATCTGGTACTTTATATTGAACCTAAAATGTTTTGGAATTAAGGTTACCATTTACATATGAAATATTGTACTAAACATACATACACACAGTCACACATACACACACACATGTATACACACATATTTTGTTTTAGCTCTTAAACATTGTTACAAAACTTTTGTATTACAATATAACATGTAATAGAGCAAATATTCTAAATAAAAATTAGAAACTTCCCTTTGGAACACTTAAAGAGACAAGAACTTATTTTCAAATTGATGAAAACCTGAATCTCTAGACATTTAGAAATACTCACAGTACTATAAATCAGTATAACAGGCAATTGGATTTTTATATTCAACATTTTTACTTGTTATTGAGAAGTAGTATTTATCTTAGAGTGGAGGATTTTATCAAAGTGCACCCAGAAAATAAAGGACTGTGTGGACTCATTTCCACTAGAAGCTACTTTACAGAAATGTATAACATTACATTTATGACTACTACAAACACAGTATGTAGTATAAACTATTACACCAAGGCATTATAACTTCTTAAAGCTGTAGCAAATACAAAAGATTCTCAAAACTTTAAACCTCCCATAGTGTAATTGAGTAGTAACTGGACTGGTGAACCATTTAACATTGAACTGTCAAATAAAAATTAAATCTATTTATAGAAAAGTAATTTTTAAAGATGTTTCTTGAGGGAGTTAAGTAGTTATTGTCATTGTTGCTTTACCATGAGATCTTTGTTTTCTTTATAATTTTCTACATAATTTTACATTTTGGATATTTTTAACATTTCAATTTTATTTATTAGTAGTATGACTATGGAGCTGTAATCATGTCTAGGTGGACATGTGGAAGACAGGGAGCTACTTTCCTGTTTGGTTTTCTCTACCCACCTTGGGACTGAACTCAGACCAAATATGTTTTCACCTGAGAGACCTAATGCAGATGCTCAGGCTTGCAAGGCAAGTGAGTTCATTAATTGAACCGTTAAACCAGCTCCACTGAGGAGCTCTCTAGTCACTGATTTTAGCTATCAAGAAGCACACAGGTATGAATAAACAAGAAAACATGAAGGACTTTCTCTTCACAGGTAAAAATATCATTTGCTTATATTCAAATACTGCTTGGTCCAGATTGGCCTGGAATATATCAATACACTCTACTATAAGGAAGGGTAAAGGAACATCACTCTGATTACTGATGTGGCTAGTTCGTGGGGCATTAACTAGCCCTCCTAGCAAAGAAAAGTAAATGCAGCAACTCCAATGTACCAGTGCATCACTGACAGCGAACTTTTGTGACTGTAGTAGATGGTTTCCCTAAGCCAGCATCTCTTTAGCTTATCTCAAATTTCCCACCTATCATTACTACCAGGGATTTGTATTTCAATGTGTAAGTATATCACAATCATTTGAACACACCAAATTAAGATGCCTAATAATTTCACTATCTGAACCTTAGATATATCAAACATAACTTTGTGGTTTCCTATGAACATGTATATTATTCAATCCAAGTTAAATATCTCAAGATTATTTTAAAGTCTTATTAAAGACTATCGGAAAGTGCCTATAATATAAAGCATGGGACAAGAGGGCACAGGAGAGGGTCCAGAGTTTAAGAAGACATTAAGTTCAGCGCCCAGCACCCACACAGCAAAATATATTCCTCTTCAACTCCAGTTCCAGAGGACCTGAACCCTATTCTCAGCTCTGCCAGCACTGCATTTACATTATACCCATAGATTATACACAGGAAAACACCATACCCATAAACAATAAAATAACTATTATTTAAATGTGTCAAGAATCCACTGTGCACCATGCATGTTTATGTATGGACAGTAAAATAAATGTGTGTCAGATGCATCAGAGAACAGAACACAGCTGGGTGCACACAGGGGGGTAAATGCTGACAGGTGTGTAATAATAACTCATACTGGTTTTAATTTGCATCACCTTAAAGGCTGATGAATAGATTTTCTTCATGTGCTTATATCCCATCCATAGCTTATCTCTAGTGAAGTATCAGTTGATATCTATTTTCTGATTGCATATGGTTCTTTACTCTTCTGTTCTGAGAGGTCTATGTTTAGTCTAGATATGTTTTCTTTCTTAATGACATGGTTTGTACATATTTCTTATCATTGACCAAAAGCATGAGTTCATGGAAACATGAGTGTCATGAATTAATGAAAAGAAAAGAAAGTATAGAAAAGAAAAGAAAAAAAGGGACGGAGGGAGGGAGGGAAGGAGGGAAGGAGGGAGGGAGGGAGGAAGGAAGGAAGGAAGGAAGGAAGGAAGGAAGGAGAGAGCGAGAAAGAGAGAAAGAAAGAAAGAAAGAGAGAGAGAGAAAGAGAGAGAAAGAAAGGAAGGAAGGAAGGAAGGAAGGAAGGAAGGAAGAAAGAGGAAGGAAAGAAAGAAAAAAGAAAGAAAGAAAGATAGAAAGAAAGAGGAAGAAGAAAGAAAGAGAGAAAGGAAGGAAGGAAGGAAGGAAGAAAGAAAGAAAGAAAGAAAGAAAGAAAGAAAGAAAGGAAGGAAGAAAGAAAAAGGAATGAAAGAGAGAGAGGAAGGAAGGAAGGAAGGAAGGAAGGAAGGAAGGAAGGAAGGAAGGTTGGGAACAAAATAAAAGGGGAGCTGAAAGAGGAGGGAGGGATGGAAGGAGGGAGGGAGGAAGGAAGGAAGGAAGGAAGGAAGGAAGGAAGGAAGGAAGGAAGGAAGGGAGGGAAGGAGGAAGGAAGGAAGGAAGGAAGGAAGGAAGGAAGGAAGGAAGGAAGGAAGGAAGGAAAAAAATTCGGACATGACTGGTCTTAGGTATGTTAGAGGAGATTTATTGCAGATATGATGGAGAACATATGCAGAGGCATCAGGAAGGCTCCAGATTGAACAGGACTGGCCAACTGAGCTGGGCCATGTGAGAAGGGGGGGTGCGGATTGAGAAGGGAAAGGAAGAGAGAGAAAAACCCAGAGTGGCAGCCAAGATGCCAGGAGACCCAAAAGCCAAAAGGGGCAGTAGCCAAAATGGCTGAGGTTATCATAGGGAATAGTACTGAGTGAAAGGTAGCCTATCACATTCCTGGGCTGAAGAAATTCACTCTAGGCAGTGGGGTGTGGAAGCCAGGCAGACCCTGTAACAAGGTTTGAAGGATGCTGGGAGCACTTTCTACCAGTGTCAGTTTTGATATGTTTTTCAAAAATTATATGATTTTTATTCTTAATTAGATATTTGCTTTATTACATTTCAAGTATTATCCCCCTTTCCTGGTTTTCCCTCTGAAAACCCCTTCCTCCCTCTCTCCCTCCCCTGCTCACCAACCCACCTGTGAAGTAGCAGTGATGGAGGAATAAAGGGAGTGGAAGAGAACCTGTGTCCCACCAGAGCTCCAGTGCTCTGGGCAGGCAGACATGGGTGATTGCCATGACTAGCCACAAGGCCCTGGGTGGGTGTCTAGCTGTGTGACGCCATGGACCCCAGTCTTCAAGGGGTGGAAAGGAAGCAGTCTAAGGTCTCTGGGCCTCACAGAGGTCAGGGATAACAGGGTCTAGCTCTTGGGCATCACAGGACATCACTGGATACCATGGCAGAGCTGAGAACAAATTGGGGGCCCCAGGGGCGGCTGCCACAGGGCTGAAGGGAGAAGAGGGCAGAGGGAGAGGGAGCATTGGGTGGTTACTAAGTGGGCAAGAGTCCTTGGTCCAGTCCATGGCTAGAGCATAGGAAGGCCTTCCAACATATGGGGGATTAGACATGGCTCGCTCTCTCTCTCTTTTTTTAAACTAGATATTTCCTTCATTTACAGATCAAATGCTATCCTCATTCCTAGTTTCCTCTCCGAAAGTTCCCTATATCCTCCAACCCACCGCCACCCCCACTTTGCTCCCCAACCCACCCACTCCCACTTCCTGGCCCTAGCATTCCCCTGTACTGGGGCATATAATCTTCGGAAGACCAAGGGCCTCTCTTCCCATTGATGGCAGACTAGGCCATCCTCTGCTACATATGCAGCTAGAGACACGAGCTCTGGGGTACTAGTTAGTTCATATTGTTGTCCCCCCTATGGGGTTGCAGACTCCTTCAGCTCCTTGGGCACTTTCTCTAGCTCCTCCATTAGAGGCCCTGTGTTCCATCCTATAGATGACTGTGAGCATCCACTTCTGTATTTGCCAGGTACTGGCATAGCCTCACAAGAGATAGCTATATCAGGGTCCTGTCAGCAAAATCTTGTTAGCATATGCTATAGTGTCTGGGTTTATATGATGGATCCCTGGATGGGGCAGTCTCTTGATGGTTCTTCCTTCTGTCTCAGCTCTGAACTTTAGAGGAAAGCCTATTACATCGTTCATGCACTGGGGGCCATGATGAGCAGAGAGGGTCTTTGGTTTTAGAGCTTTATTCTAGAAAGGCAGAGAGTAAGAGAGAAGGTAGAAAGAGAGAGGCTGGTCATGGCCACCATGGCCACGTGGAGAGAAGGGGGAAGGAAGGGGAAGAAGGGGAGCTGGAAAAAAGAATGAGAGGTAAGAGCTTCAGAGAGAGAGGAAGGGCCAACCATCCCCTTTTATAGTGGGCTGGACTATCTTGAAGTTGCAGGGTAGCTGTGGGGAGGAGCATACCTGCCTATTGCCAGGTAACTATGAGGGTGGAGTCTAGCCAGAATGCCAGGAGCTTGGGGGTATGGCTGATTGTCACAGGACTATGTAGTTGGGGCTCCTGGTGTCAGGCACCTATGTGTCTGGGGGCATCGCTCACATTCAATTCCTTGTAGAGTTTCTACTGGGTGTCTGGAGTAATTCTCGTTTAACCAGAAAACAGGCTGCCTTTCATGGTCCCACACCCACCCACTCCTGCTTCCTGGTCCTGGCATTCCCCACACTAGGGCAATGAGCCCTCACAGGACCCACTCTGCAAGTCAATCTGACAAATTCCCTCTTAATATATACTTACTATATCAAATCTGCTCCTCTAGAGAAAGATACCCAATACCAACAAACACAATACCAACAAAAAAAATCCCAGAAAACAAACAAACAAACAAACAAATCAAAAAAATCTTAATTTTGAAAGAAGTACAAAGTTATTTAATTGGAAAATGTCAGACTTGGGAAACCCTGGGGACATGAAATGATACCCAGCAGTGACATGATGTGCTGAGAATTGTCCCAAGTAGCAATTCTCAACCTTCTATTTGCCTTCACCATAAAGTGCCCAGGACACAACTGTGGTTTGGACACTAGCCACCCCAACGTGTATTGACTTGGAGGTCAGCTGAGTAACTGAGACTCTTTCTGTCCACAGGCTGCAAAGTTAAATGTATCCACTGTGGCACCTGGGATGCCAAGAACAGTACCCCTCGAAATAACCACAACTCTACTGTAGCCTCTGGCTCTCAACCACTCCAGCTCAGTACCATTTGAGTAGAAAGAAGCATTCCCAGTTCCAACTGATTACCCTTTCCTCACTTGTTGGCTCCAACAAAGAAGCACTCAGAAGGAAACTGGGTTGGCTTTGTGTCTTTTTCAATAGTTTTGTTTTTAAGCTTTGTCCTTTGCACTTAGCTATTGTTTCTTTTACTATACTCTATTATTTTTATTTCATTTTAAAGAGGAAATCAAGTGATTGTTTTTATTCCCTTTCTCACATTTACAAGATTTTGCTTACATGAATTATATTCCTATATCTTTAAGATCTCTAGTTATTTTCTATCTTTCTAACATTCTTCTCATGACTATTACCTATTTCTCAAGCCGGGCTTGGTGGTGCACACCTTTAATCCCAGAACTTGGGAGGCAGAGGCAGGCAGATTTCTGAGTTCGAGGACAGCCTGGTCTACAAAGTGAGTTCCAGGAGAGCCAAGGTTACACAGAGAAACCCTGCTTGAAAAAAAAAAAAATATATATATATATATATATATATATATATATATATATATATTCTTTTTATTAAACATATGCTTCTATTACATTTTCTGTTTTCCTGACCATTCTTCTATTTCACTCAATTATTCCTTATACTTTAACATTATGTAGAATTAGAAAGATATGAACCACTTCAGCCCACATGAACTGAAACCCAGTGTTACACTGCTCCAGCAATTCAAGCTACTAGCCATAGAACATTAGATAGCAGCAAACTCCATGGACTTCTCCAAGGATACAACACTAGTCCACATTGTATACATGCTGGTATAGTATGATCTACTTCATGGTCAAACCTAGCTTCAGCCAGATCTTTCTTAAAGTCAATGAAATTACTCTCATTCTTACACTTTGTTGTTTCTATACTTTTGTATGTTCCCTCTGTAGACTCTACCAAGTTTATGGCAATGCAATTTTCAACACTAATTTTCATTTTGTTCATTGAATATTTGTTGACAGCTCACTATGGGCCTTTTCAGTAAATGGACTTTGTATCTACCACCATATTTCCCTTGTGCTCTTAGTCACAAGTATCCAGGCCAAAATTAGGTCATGGATGCTAACACTGAAGACCTCCTACAATTCCAGTAAAGAAACTCAGTTAAAAAATAAAACAAAAACAACAACAAAAAAACAACAATAACAAGAGCAAAACAGGACAATAAGAATGTGGGAGTCTTGGATCAGACCTTCCAAGGTTCAGATTGTTATGACTAAGACCCATGTCACTTTATAACATATGCTTTACATCCTGCAGTGGGAAAACCCCTAATCTCTCAACTTCACACAAGTTTTGAGAGGAGATTCTTGGTATTGCAGATATGGAAGCTTTATGAAAGATATACACTGTTATAAAATTGTACTCATAAGAGACTCTATGATTTCTTTTGAGTTCCTAGTTTCAAAATTATGCTTCTTTCAGCTGGGTGTGGTGGCGCATGCCTTTAATCCCAGCACTTGGGAGGCAGAGGCAGGTGGATTTCTGAGTTCGAGGCCAGCCTGGTCTACAGAGTGAGTTCCAGGACAGCCAGGGCTACACAGAGAAACCCTGTCTCAAAAAACAAACAAACAAACAAAAATTATGCTTCTTTCCTTTCTTCTCTCTAACACATGATTGCCTTTTGATTTGTTTGTTTGCTTCAATAGGGGCTGAGCTTCATTGATTAGTCTTGCCTTGAACACATAGGACTCATAAGATCCTTGAGTCTCACCATCCTAAATAGCTGAGGTTAGACCCATATACCCCATGCCCACCCATCTTTCACAGATTTTATACATGCACAAGTTTCACATTTTAAAAATGAAGCAAACTTTGTTTCTGATCTGGAATCTAATGGTTTTAACCAGAGTTGTCTGTGTAGGTAGGGCTGTAGCATTAGAAAGACATGGAAGTGTAGTGGGGACATGGTAGGACTTTGAAGTTGATGGTGGAGAAAAATAGAATAAGATGGAGGAGGGGGTGAATATGACTAGAATTACTAAATACATGCACTTTCAAAGGACAACATTTTTTACTAAACAATAAAGTGAAAAAAAATTAAAATGAGTGACTCACAAGCCTAAATACTTAAGCACTATCCAACCTCAGGTAAATGGCCATCTCTTTGTGCTCCTTTACTATGTAACTGAGTTTGAACTCAAGTCTGTGTACTCTGATGTTACACAAACCTAAATTCAATTAGTTTCTAGTGTTCACAAGCTTGCTCACTGGTAACTTGTTGATGCATGGAAACTCACTTACAAATCGAATATAATATCAGCAAATATCTTCCATAAAGAATACTATGTCTTATGCAAATTATTTAAAATAGTTGTGGATACATAAATGATCAGTAAGTACATGCCATTTTTGGTTTGCATTCTCCCTGAAACTTTGACAAGCATCAAGTTTTTCCTTCTGTCTGCACTGGTGATGAGTCCACCAAATTTTTAACTAAACATGCAGTCTCTGTGTGTCCTGCAGATACTTGGGAGAAAACTACTTGCCCTCTTTTACTTGGTACTGTATCTTCCTCTTTCACAGTGCCTTCTGCTCTTCAGGTCTTCTTCTAACATATTTTTTTTTCTTACAATAACTGCACAGATGCCTAAGCCCATTTTTTCTTTTGCCTGTTTCCTCTCAAAATTACCATAGTTCAGGTTCATTGTCTGAAAAAACACAGCTCTCTTCATTTCACTCCATTTTTTTTACTAACTGTATAAATTTTTTTTGTTAAATCCCCCTTTAAAAAATAAATTCATGTTGCACATATTATAAACCTATGGGTGTTTGTGTGGTATGTGTGTGTATGTGAGTATATGTGTGTGTACGTATCTTTGTGTCTGTGTATGTTTGTGTGAGCATGTATGCATGTATGTATTAGATATAGATGTTTGTGTGGTGTGTGTGCATGTGTGCACATGCATGTGTGCAGAACATTTTGTAACCTTCTGCATCATCAGCATCATGAGTATATAGTTCTTCAGCACTGATAAAAATGATCATATGATAAAATTAATAGACAGATGGATTTGTGGAGCATTATGACAGACATTTTCTCAAACTCACCTCCTTTGATTTCCATAAAAGCCCTATTAGAAATGTGCCAAAGTACTATGAATGTGATAAAACCAAGACTTAGATACTCTTCCACTGATAAGAAGTTTTGTTCTTTTTATCATTATACTGAACAATAATTACATCTAAGGTTTATCTGGTCTCCATCCCTGTGGTCTCTCACTTCTTAATCAGTCCATCTTCTACACATAGCATTGATTTTACTGCTCTTCATTCAACAGAGACTCAACTTTAAATATGTCCTAAAGTATTGGAATTGAATCCTTAATGCCTTGATGATATCACATTCTTTGTCCTTACTCATTGCTTCAACAGATGTATTTGCATACCCACACATAAACATATGTCCATGTTGTAGGTGTTAACACAAGAGAGTATGGTCTCCAGCTTTGAGTAATTCAAAGTGTAAAATTTTGCTTATGTCCTACCCTTCTTCATTCAGCCTTCATTAAGCATACTTGTTTTCAAGGATCATTTAAAAGAAAAAAATGTATGAAGGAGATATTTGCAGAGAACTAGAGATGTTTACTGTAATTGTATGTTAGTATGTTAGGTTGCTCTGCTCAAAAAGACGAAAAGTCTGGGTGGGACTCTCATGCCTTACTATTGTTTCCACACAGCTCTTATTGTGCTCGCTCAGGAAAGATGGCATGCCTTAACACAAGCCCTTGTTCATGTTGAATAAACATTGTAATCCTCAGCAAACACAATGTTCCCATCTTAGCCCCTTTCTCACTTTCCCCCTGCTGCCTTTAGTTCAAGCAGTTTCTTAATGATGTTCATTGAGTGGGAAACACTCACTCAATTATGAGAAAATACCAAACAAGAACACAAAATAAAAGACTTTGTTTTTGGCGAGAATTTTGTTGAGTATTTTTGCGTCGATATTCATAAGGGAAATTGGTCTGAAGTTCTCTATCTTTGTTGCGTCTTTATGTGGTTTAGGTATCAGAGTAATTATGGCTTCATAGAATGAATTGGGTAGTGTGCCTTCAGATTCTATTTTGTTGAATACTTTGAGAAGAACTGGAACTAGGTCTTCTTTGAAGGTCTGATAGAACTCTGCACTAAACCCATCTGGTCCTGGGCTTTTTTTTGGTTGGGAGACTATTAATGACTGCTTCTATTTCTTTAGGAGATATAGGGCTGTTTAGGTCATTAATCTGATCCTGGTTTAACTGTGGAACTTGGTATCTGTCTAGAAAGTTATCCATTTCATCCAGATTTTCCAGTTTTTTTGAATATAACCTATTGTAGAAGGATCTGATGGTGTTTTGGATTTCCTCA